>KZ308397.1:315077-442413 GCA_000376725.2 Ladona fulva
TATTCACACTTTCTCGTAAGCTTTTCAATGAAAAGGATACTCCACCTCCTTTTCATAAGCTTTTGTATTAATTATTCTACAAATATTTTATTAATAAATGTACTTTGTCTATTAAGCATACGTTTCTCAAACCAACATTTATTAAAGTAATGATTTTTAATAATTGTAGGAATCGGAATATTTTTCGGAATCGGTATACATTTTGGTATAGTCCCATCACTAGTATTGATTATAATCACAATTCATACCTATCAGATTCTAGTTCTTCCGAAGTACACTCTGGATCATGGATCGTCAAACCATTTCCCGGGTTATATTTTGGCGTGCTTCAAATATTAAGTAGTAACATACTCTTCAAATTTTGCTGCATATAAATACGCTTTATTCTAAGAAATTATTCGTGGTTTCCTTATTTAGATACTAGGATGATGTATTCCACCGATGACAATTTTTCTCTAACTGAATTTAATTGAAGTAAAAGTGTGATTTAGGGTTCGCAAGGATGAAATAAAAATTGTGAATTTAGTGCTGAAGATATAACAAGAAAACTTTGCTCAAGTGGAATAATTTCAGTCGCTTTTTATCATCGTTTTAACCCGAGAACCATACAAAGTCTACCGACGATATATAATTCAAGGAAAGATATTTCGTGAGATTAACATCATGAGAAAAAGGATCTGATGAGACAAAATTTGTTCAACGAAGTGAAATTACAACACGCTATTGGACTCTACGTCATGCCTCCAGCAAGAGAGGCTCTTAGTGGATAATTAGGAAGAAAGCGTGGGTTACTTATAAATTTGGCCTCGAAACTTCATGCCCTGGAGTCGAGTTGGTAATCGATTACAAGAGCACAGAATCTATAAGTATACAGCTATACTTACTACTGCTATACTAATAGCTGTAAACCTTGCTAACCTATGAGTATAGCACCAATACTTTTAAACTAATGATCGCAATTTACATTCAAATCGTTCAAGCTTCACCTCGATTCATTTCACATTTTCACAATGTGCTTTGTAATGGTAAAAAAAATCTAACAAGAGCACGGGACCAAAGAATCCCTTTGTCAATAATAAATCACTAATAACCGAGGCTATCAGGCATTAAGTGCACTCAGAACGCTTAAAAATGTATTCATAGCATAAATTATTCCCACGGTACATCGATAAACATTGTAACAAAAAGTTACGCCATTACAGTACGAGTGGAAAGCTATAATAATGCAAGCTGATGAAACAGTCGATTCTGATGGAACAGATTCCGTCGCATTTCGTTGAATTATAAAACACGTAGTGATATTGACGATTTTTTCTCCAAACTCTTAACGCGTATTTTTTAATCATGGTGATCGAACGAATCAGAAAAGTAAAAGGCTATTGATTAAATTTTATGCAGTGTATGAGAAACACAAACGTGCTATTTCAGTAAAATGTAAATAGAAGGTAATTCCTTTGGTATATTCCTAGATATTCATAACTATGTACTGCGATAAATGATAAATATCGAGTATTTTCGGAAGAAATTAACTTTATTCGCTACCAGGAAGCATGGAAATATCACTTATATTTGAAAACATCAAGAAAACAATTTGTACCACGTCGCACAAAAATAAGAATGTTAGTAGTAGAAAAACCAATTAAACAATAAAAGAATTAAATTTTAACATTGTAAATATAAAACATCGACTATTATCGGCTAGTTATAGTAACTTTAAAGTGGACGGAATTTTAAATTTGTTTTATACCTTACAATAAATTTCCCTAAATTAAGTCTAACTTGTATAAATATACGACCGTCCCCGGGAGTTTTATATTATTAGTTTAAGTTGGCTAATTATCGTAGATCTTAAGAACGACTGAAGCTTTGATAAATCAGTTTTAGAAAATATTCCATATTGAAACGAGGAAGTTTATTCCCTCGCGATCTTTAACGGTTATGAATGCGGGTATTTCAACATTTTTCCGAGTATTTTGCGTTATTAAATAATGCATTCATAATAGTAGCATTGCAAACAGATGAGGCTTGTCTTCGGTTAAACGATAAAGAAGGAATTTTATGTTTTTATACATATTTGTTTTAGATGGATATCACGAATCAATGCCAACATCCTCACAGCTAGGTATCGCGAAATTTCGAAATAGTAGTGGATATTTTAAGAGTACTTACACAGCTAAGGTCATTTCGCACGTGTGTCTCCACCGGGAACAGAATCCGAAACCCGATTTCCCCGAAGACGAACGCATTACCCTCGTGGCTACCGGGAGGTCCCGCGAAATGTCTTCAATTTAACCTCAAATAAGCGTTGCCATTCCAGCAGCATAATTCGCTCGTACAAATAAAAACCGACAGAAAACAAAATAACCATTTGATTCCTCAAAATTAAAATATGAAAATGCACACCTGTGTTTAGTCATTTGCATGTTAAATGCTCATTTATCAGCAAATTATCTTCTCAAGCTAATTAACGGCGACAAAATTAAAATTTCCGGACGGATCGTTTTGATTTCAATGATTCGTAATATTCGCTGATGTATGCGTGGGCCTCTTTTCCATGCATTCAAACAAATTTAGACATTCAAATATGCGATTTGATCAGTATAAGGCATGTTACACCACGATTGCAACAGTCACGGTCTACGCGGCATGCGATTTAATTTTATCGTCATGCGAGGAATTGAAAACTACCAAATGAAACGAAATGGAATGAGTTTAAATAATTAACTTTGCAGTTAAAGAATTCTGAAATAGCAATCGATATCCATTTGAAAAGAGAAAACTCTTATTTGTATTTTGTAGATACATTTCGACATTTTTATCATAGATAGAACGTCGAATTTGAAGCATAGGATACTGAAGCACTATCTTCCGTGGCTATCCCAGGAGACAACTACCGGTTTAGAGTCCAGGTCGTCAGAATTTTGTGTCCATTTTTTCTTGGGTTTTTCCCCTCGCAAGTACTCGCCTCTGACTGCAAAGTAGTCCTTCACCCTTTACCTGGTATAAAATTCAATTTTTGCTCCTTGATATTTTTTCCATATATTTACTCGTATGTCTGTAAATTATACAGCCGAAAAGCCGGTCGGAAGCTCATCCCCTCTACCAACGGATAGGTGAGGGGTACGAGGCTTGCTAGGTAAGGTGAGGAGTGAGGTAGTTTGCGCTTGCTTTTCTTACCGATCCAGAATTCCATAATTGAAAATAGTCCGCAGGTCTAAGTGAAGCAGAGTGGTCCTGTGAGTAACAGTTCTTGTGTTTCATTTCGTTTCCATTCCACAAGGAGAGACCTTAATCGAAGCCATTACTCAGAATTGCTCATACAATAATAATACAATTGTTCATTAAGCTATGAACAAGACTGAGACAAAATTAAATGAAGGATACATTTATCTCTATCCAGTAAAATGAAAAATATTGCATCTCTCAGATACAGAAACAGTACCTCTAGGTATGGGGCTTAAAACAGGAACGTGGCCAGGTGTTAGTCATTATTATGGGGCAACTAAAACACTGAGTGGTATTCACCTAAGTAGGAAAGGAAATATAAAAACAAAATATTGATATATCAAGAAATTATCCCACTAGAGAAAATTATCGTATGATATCAGTTCCTAGAGGATCATTCCAAAAATGTTTCCTTATCGTGCAGTTTCTCATTATCGCCTTCGCAGCTTTTATCAGAATTATTTCATCGTTAAAATATTTAAATATCGTTTTATAGGCATGAAATATGGTCGGAAAGACACGATATGTTAAGATGGACGGAAACTAAAATTAAATAGCCATCTCGGAAGGGTACATAAAGAATAGAAATACGACTTGAAATCTTGAACTTATTCATCTAGGAAATCATCAAGGAAAAGTCTTCAAAAGAAAGCCCAGCATCGAGATAGATATCGAGAGAGCATCAATACACAAGAGAGTGTCACCGAAATTTAACTAGAAATAGAAAAAGTAAAAGAGGAGAGATGACTGTTTCTCCTTTAACCCTTCCCTCCACATCCGAACAAAAAAAAACATAAAAAATGAGCGAGTAAGGTTTTTGGGAGTGATTTGGAAATAGGGTAGGGTTGCATTTGACAAATGTTCCCACCCACTCACAAATGTGTTTGCAAGCAGTTCTCTCCACTATCCCTACCCCTATTCCCAGCAGAGGATCTTCTCTTGCCTCTCCCCATACTTCTTTCCACCGCTCTCCCCCACCATTTCCCCTTCGCACTCCAATTCCCATACTTCTTCCTTGAGTGCAGTTTGAAAACTCCCACAAGAGATTGGAATGGGAAGCCTAGAGGTTAAAGAATTGGAGTGCTCCAAAGCAAGGATGCGAAGGGGAAGAGTTCGAAGAAGACAGGAAGAGTAAAGTTTTGAAGAGAAGGGAAAGGTAATAAGACAAAATATGTCAACTTCGGCGCGCGCGCCTCAAAATTTTTGATTTGGGCGAATAGCGACTCTGTAACCTTAATATTTGATGCCATGGTCAATGAGGTGGCTTTAGAAAGGTTTTAATTACTGCCATAAACCCGTAATGTCATAAATAATGGATCTCAACGCGGTAATGTTAAAGAAAATACATTCTTTCCTCATAGATTATCGAAGAAAAATTAAATAATACATAAAAACGAGTAATAAATGTTATCGCACTTCCTCGCCCGCCTGTCTCACCGCAAGTAACTAAGTTCGAAGAAGTCATGTGACATACAATTCTACCCTGCGTGGCTTGAAGAAAACCCGAGTAAATTATGCTAATGAGCAAAAAGACGCTCAATTCAAGTTTTTAATCGTAAATACGAATAAAAAATCTACGTTTCAAAAATGCAAAATTCAGGTTTCTCGCAAATGAAAAAATAAACATTTAAAAAGTAAATCAAATGAAAATCATAGGATTCTACCACCCATATAAATCTTAGCTAAACCAGGAACTCTCACGTTTGTTAGTAAAAATATTAATTTATATTCCCTTCAATTTGTATTTTAAATAATGTTCATCAAGTTTTTAATGTTCATTCTTCATTCACCACCAGCCAAATCAATGAAAAAAATCCTAAATATACCTAACGAATCCAAATCAATATAACAATGAAAATATCGAGGACCGAATATGAGCGTTCGAACGGCAAACTTTCACACAAATGCCAGCGATTTATATTTCAAATTTTTAAACGTCAGTTTTTGTCTTAAAAAGGAAAAAAAATATCTTTCTTATAAACGGTAGCCGATAATATACAAGAAAGAGTCAGATTAAATTCCTCCTAATTCGCACAATAGCAGATTTTATTACTCTCTACGATATATTTTCATCATTATTCCGGCTACGACCTTCTTCTACGTCGAATTCGACTTTAAACATCGGAAGAGCTAACTTTATCTCTAAAAAATATTATTAAGATCATAACAATAAACAAATTTTTATACACGTGCATACGTATACAATTCTGAAATAAATACGTGGAAATTTTTAATTTTTCTCTATAGAAGAATGCAAATCTTATTTTTTCCGTATCAGGACGCAGTCCTCCAACGTAAAATAATTATCAATTAAAAAATCAACAAATTTTTCAGAGTAGATAAACATTAAAAATTAGGTTCCGAGGATAATTTTATGCAGGTTAGAAGGAGAAAGGCCAACTCCTTATTTCCATAACAATGCCCTTTATACAACAGCTTCCAGAATCCGAGAAAAACTAAATAAAGAATGAAAATTAAAAATGACTGAGGTACTACAAAAGTTAACAATATGAAAAGTTCATAAAACAACGGATGAAAAAATATTAACTTCAAGGGATAAACATGGTCATCAGTGGAAACACCGCTGAAAAAAGAAATCGAGGAATACATTACAAGTTATGATAAAATTAAAACGACTAACAAACAATTAACCAGCAGAATAAATTGTACGAAAGAAAATCCTTTTAAATATATTTATAAATGCTCAGAAAAACGGGGATAAGAAAAATTTACAAAAGGAAATCTGAATTTTTTCCCTTATTCCCTGCTAAATGATATTTAGATAATAAAACCAAGCGTTAAATTGGCAAGCAAAGTAGTAGTAGCAACACCTGTAGTAGTAAGAGATTTAAAAACACTCCGTAAGTCGTCTTTCGGCAAGCGGAACTCGCGCTCAGAGACAAACGGGAGGCTCCGGATTACCGATTTCTGGGAAGCCCCCCGAGGATGAAAGCGTTGCTTTCGAAATGATCATTGGGCTTCCCAGAAATCGGTAATTTGGTTGGAACACGGTTGGAACCGTGTTCCAACCTTCTCTTTTTCTTACACCAAGATTTTGCTATAAAATGTTCAGATCATATTGAAGGTTATCTCAAGTCACCACAAAAGATCAAAATCTATCTTCGATTCTCCCAGTTCAGTTAATAAATGCGAAGAAAAACGTAGTCCACATAATAATTCAGAGTTATGTTATTTCTTTATGTTAATATTGTTAATACTTAGTTATTTACATTTCTATATATACTTCATTCTTACACAACGCAAACAGTTCCTTTTATGACGTAAACAATTATCCATCACCTTTGTAAATATCTTCGATATTCTACGAAGGACTAAAAGGATTTAAGAAGTCCTACACATGTTTGACGGCGTCGATTCTCCTCCATATCATAAATAACACTAGCTTCCTCTAAGCCAAGATTTTTCGGGAATATATCACTTTTTACCAACCCCCTGAAATCTGGGTTCTCTTCTTATTTCGAGCAAAAACGGTTTATATTGCTTTGGTTTTTGCCTTCATCCCGTCATATTCCCTTCAATGACTTTCCAGGTTACCCATGCGATTTATCGGGCTCTAACAACTAGACTAATTTCTCATAGCGATAACCTTCCCTCTACCGCCACATATATCATGCAATTTCCGGTGAAATTTTTTAAATCTATTCCATATAGACCTGTAATCTCCAACGGAAGAAAATACGACGCCAGACGTAAAAAAGAGAGAGGTAAAATAACGAATACAACCGCTGAAAGCGACCGTACCGATATTTCATAGAACTTCAGTTATCGTATGCGAGCCATTATTTATAAACAACAGACAAATTTTCAACATCACACTTCGGACACATTTCCGGCTGAAAACGGTAAAAAGTGGCTGCCGTTACGTTCCCTCGCTGCGAGCACGCATAACTAACGCGGGGTTCAGAAAACGAAGCGAGTCCATAATTTCCCGATTCTCCAAAGGGTCCGCAGCGATATGCGAATGAACGAATAGTGATTTTTCAAGAGCAAAAGAGATGCGTTGAGCAAATGAAAGGAAAAGGAACAGAGCTGCCCCAGCCCTGCTCCGTGCTCCATCTTTTTCATCAGTCTTATTTATCTACAGAGCACTTTTGAGCCCCGCCATCCCACTCTGTGAACATTCATTTCACATCTCACCCTCTACGCAAGACCTTATCCACAACCCTTGCCTCTCTGCCAACTCCGACGCCAAAAACTGCACCCTCGAGCCTTACAAAAAGCCCGTTGCAGACTACTCATCCCTTCTGCCGTTTCCTCGTCATTCGCCTTCTGCCAAACGCAGAAGATCCATGGTCACTGCCACGCGAGCTCGCACTGATACCAACTCGTTGCCGACTCAGCTAAGTTCGAAGTCTAGCCAGGGAGGTATTGATATCTACTTAAAACAACACCGCTCTGAAATTAACAAAGTTGCTACAGGTCTGTACATAACGCAAAGTAATGGCTGTTGAATATAATTATATATCAATACATGGTATATTTTAGTTGTTTAATTTTAACATCCAATTACTATTTTATTACTTATAATTATTTTATATTAAATCTTTCAGTCATTTATAATAGATAATTGATTTTTACAACGTTAGTTCCATTTAAACGATTTGCCATGTTATTTTTTATCCTTCTTTGACTGAACCATACCTTAACTCTATCAACATGTATCCCTTCCGATTCACTAAGTAATAATGTTTCCCACAAATGTTTAAATATTTTAAGGAACAAAGAGTTTTACAGAAAAGACGAGGAGAATCTTATGATCTTATGTAAATTATACTCTAGATTTAATCATAAATACTAATAGCGTACGCAATTATTATAATCAAACATTTTGTTCAACCAGTTTTTACAATAATTTGTTACCTTCCCAGAGAATTCGATTTAAAGTTTTAACAAACTTTTCGTTTTAAACCTTTTGGTTCGTGGTTTTCTTTATTTCCGGCCATCGTAATACCGTAATTCTTCAGGCGTGAGGTTCTTAATTGCGCCTTTTAGGTAGAGTAGCTATTTGATGGCAGAACAAATTTGCAATTAAAACACCACCTTATGGACGACAAATTGAGTTCTGTAAGAAAAGCAGCCAAAAATTCACTAAACTCATAAAACGTAGCCCAAAAGTATATACTAGGGTTAGCCAAAAAGAATGCCCCGCATATTTTTCTCCAGCCGACACCAATGCTAGTAATGCAAAATTTTGACGTATCCCGCATGTATGTGCATATTTTCAGCTTTTTCCTGCAAATAGCATAGTTGTAGGAAGCTTTCAAAGTGGTGTCTACCGTGATACACGTTACAGACAACGTGCTGTGATTGAATTTCTGAGCGTGGAGAAAGGAACGGTAGGGAATATTCACAAATGTTCGCACAAAGTCTATGGGACATCTACAGTCGAAAAGAGTACAGTTGGTTGCTGGATGTGGAGGGTGAGTGAATCAGAAGGCGGTTGAAAGTGAAAATCAGGCTCCATAACCTGAGCGACGGCTGATACCGACAGCACATACATGCCTCAGTGAGTCGCTGGAGGAAGTCAAAAGAACTCGAAGGATATTATATGGAAAAATAGATTGAGTAGATAGAACATCATTCTTTTATACATGTAAATTACTTTGAGAAAAAAATATGGGGCATTACTTTTTGGCCAACTCTCGTAAAAAAAATTAACTCATGCATCACAAGTCCATCCTAATTTCATAAACTGCCCACTTTATAAATATTGAGAGCAGTTGAATAATGCTCGCAATAAATTTCGAAAAAATAGTGAGAATGGGTCTACCAAATTTTATCAAAAATGTCTAGAATTGTTTTGAGGCTTGCTCAACGAAAATTTTCTCATTTTTTCTTTCTCGATAAAATGTTTTCTCGAAACTTTTGTTTTCCAAATTTAGAGATGGCTTGTAAAGTTCCAGCATCTGTGTGGAAGTTGAAGTAAAGAAGTGCTCGCCGATAACAACAGATTTGCCTTAAAGCTAAAGATTTATTTAATACCCTTCCACTGAAACAAGAGGAAAACTTTTTCATTAAGCTGAATACCTAAGATAGATTTATTCTGATTTTAAATATTTTGAAGTTTACAAAATAGCACACACGCCCTTGATTATTAATTTTGTTAATTGAAAAAAATCACAGAATTCCTCCACGTGGAGGTTAAAAACAAATAGATTAACGAGCAAATAAAAAAGATTAACAAGCAAATTGAAAGCAACTAAAAATAACGTATTTAGAAATAATATAAGATTGTAAATAATTAGAGATTGTTAAATGACACTTCCAAAGAAAACGTAAATTGCCACGCTAAAACTTTAAAAAATTATCATTAAGAATTAAAGTATAATTGGATATCAACTGAATCCTAACATTTACACAACAGAATTACTATAATGACAGTAGGGCCTATAGGGGCTATAATAGTAACAATATTAAAAACTCCTAAAATCATCAAACAAAGACTTGCAATTGCTGATACGTATTTTGCCCCCCAAGCGGGGGCCCCTCCTTATGTCACTTCACATTCACAATTACTATACTATTGAACCTATTCATCGATATGCGAAATAATATTTCGCTATAATTAAACCTAAAATTAGTAATTGAAATTTTTTGGTTCACTATACTGTAAATATGTTTATATTTTCAGGAATCGTCAACGGATAAAACACTAAATCGCATGATCAGCTGCAAGTGAATCAGAAAATATTTAGCTGCTAAGAATTTGAAAAAGAATCAATACCATTAACGGTCATATAGAACAAAAGGTCGTTCAATCAAAATCGTGAAAGTGTCAAAATATCGTCCAATTTGAAGTCATTGTGTAAATACAACAACATATTGTGAACTTCATGGTTCGAACAGTTCGGAATACGGTTGCAATATAATTCGAATGAATGGATGCAATTCTTGTAATTAAATTCTTTCGGTGAGGATTTCTTTCGTACATCGCATTCATCGCGTTCATAAATGTATTTGATTTAACAACCCACGAGTAACAGTTGTTTCGGAATACAAAGTTGATATATTTCAGCAAGATCTCTCGTACCAATGTGTTTTATATCGGGGCAGGAAGATAAGGCTTTGCAGCGGGTTCACACAAGAATAACGGAATGGTAGAATACTTGATTATTTACCGCTTCGTTTGATTCAAACCTGTATAATTACAGTTGAAATGATTTGTTCCCTTGAATTTTAGCAATGGAAAGGGCTTCGATTTAATAAAGCTACGGTGTAAAAAAATTAACCAAATTTAATCATCACGGCCTGTTTCGGGTGATATTCAGCATTCTACCATTTGCACCTACCATAAAGATATAAATGAATGTAATAAAAACGTTAGAAAGTTATTTTAATTAATCTTCTATGAATTGCATATGGTTAGGGATTGATCCATCAACTATACAGAAAGTATTAACTGTTTGGTCTGTTTACTTTAAATATCCCCATAATTCAATACCGCATCAAGCACAAATATTCCTTCCATATGACTTACAAAAGCTTAAACACAGATCTTTCGCCGAAGAAGCATCCTACTACTGGAATATTATTTCATATTATCACTCAATCGTTCCTTGAAAGCCAAAATCATTTAAATCCCACTTTCCGATCGATTCGCCAACTCCACCTTTTTTCCCATTTCCTATCCGACATATTTCTCTTCACGTCCCATTTCTCCTTCCTCACTCTCTCACAATTTCTATCGCCCTCATCTCGACAAGTTACTTCGACGCCCTAAGAAAAGAAAAACAGGGAGGAGAGATGGAGGAAACCGCACAGAAAAGGGAAACTGTTTATGGGGGTTAGCAGTAGAAAGTGAAGAACGTATGGGGGATATATATGTGCGCTTATAAATCACAAGTGACGCTCCAATACGCATCGCCACCTTTGAAACCACCCCACGAATTTAAGGAATACTTATTATCGGCTCCTGTTCCGATGGGAATGCGATGGGACTCATTCCACCTCATCGAAAGTTCGCATCCTCCGGCCCTAGCCAATTAATCTCAGAGGCATCTCTCAGGATCGAAAGGCTATATGGGGATGTATGGGGAATTCGGGAGATGGGGAGAGATGCTTCGCCTATCAGAGATATATTGTCCGAATGAGAGATGTGTGAAGTTGGGGCAGAGATCCGAAAGTCTACCGAGAAATATCTCCCTCTCCAAAGATTATTGGGAAAGTTGACTTATGTTGTCATTGATCAGATGGGCATTAACAGAACGTATTTTTAGGCCCAATATTATCGGTTACGCGCTTTTTCGCCACTTCTGCTAATATTATTAAGAGCGAAACGTGAAAAGTTGGAACGGTCCAAATGGAAAAGCTGCTTCTTTGAAAGAAAAAGAGTCCTTCAGATTGGGATCCAACTCCTTTTTACATCCTTACACGCTAAACTTTTGGAAAAGAAGTACTTGAGCATCTCTCTATGTTTTCAAGATACTAAGGATAGCAGGAACTGTTTACTTTGCAACATGTAACAGCAGAACAAGCAGCGTCTAATTCACGGAATACAATCTGTAATGATCCCCGAGGATTAGGTGTCCATACTATTCGAAAGTACCAGCGCAGTTTCTGTCCAAGACCGAGAATTTCTAAAACATACACCATATAGACTAAGTAACAAAGTCGACAAAACATTCTTACGGTGGCATACATATAAATAGCAATATAAAACTTACTTTAAAAAATCTTGTACACATGTAACTGACGTACGCTCTTACGTACAAAGATAAAAATTTATTTTATTCTTAATAGCCTTCATTCAGTAAACCGTCAAGCCCAAAATATTGCAAAGAACTGATTTAAAAGTTATATTTATATATCTACACAATCATCTTTCAACTTTGGGGTTCAGGTGACGTGAAAAAATTAATTTATATGATAGTAAAACAAAATTAAACACATCAGTTACCTCTTTGGTATTCACCACGTCCCGCGAGAAAGGAAAAAATCTAAAACACCCAAAATACTAATATTATGTTACAATTCTGAGATTGCGACGTATATCTCCGGCATTTACAATTTTTTTGGAATTTATAAAGTAGGTACAGTACTTTAATAGTACCGACAAAAATTTCTAAAGAAGAAGAGAAGAGTAAAGATAAATATGAAATTACAGTATTCAAAGGAACAAAACGAACAAACCTCGCGAAACGATTGGATTTGAAGCTTTTGATTCAAGTAATTTAAGTGTCAGCACCAAAAAATGATGACGCAAGATGGTCTACCTCATTCACCCGATGCTGAATCATACATGTATTCGTATTCAGAATCTCGATAATGATATCGACTTACTCTGAGGTTATATTTGAAGCAATGTTATCGATTCCTTATTTCCGGTTCTCAAAAACGATTCGATCATGCAAAGCAATAAAAGTGACGGAAAATGGAGGTGATATCTAGCTCAAACACTACCGTAACATAGTTGTATGATATTCATTACGGATATAAACCGTAAATGATATCCCAACCTCCGACAAAAACTGTACCTATAGGAACGTGAAACTGCTCCACAATCAGTAGATTAAGGAACAGACGACAATGATGGAGACGAAAATGTATTTCTACGAAACGACTTCTCCGAGCATATAAACCCTTCTCCTGCCTTTATTTACTTCCTACACGGAGAGAAAAACTCGAGCACTTAAACCTTAGGTCATTCAACCCGATCCTAAATAAACATATCCCTTTCGTAGCGTAGAAACAATCTTTCGAGCCCCACGGACAACAAACTGCCTGCTAACGACATCTGGCAAGTAATCACCTCCACACTCAGCGACACCTCGTTCCGCGATTCTTTAAAGAGGCAAAGTGGAGGGATTCACACGCGTTTAAGACGTAAAATAGAACAAAGAGGCGAGGAAAAGGACTGCGAACGTGGTTTTGCGAGGCCATTGGCACCTGCTCTAAAGATAGCTGCCGACGTGGATGCCAACTGACAAATCCGAAATCGTATCTTCGTGGATATGGCAGTACTGATTTGGGAGGAGGTACATGGGAGTAGAAAGGATGCTCGAGGAGATGAACTCGAGATTTTATGAATGAGCCTGGAGTGAGAGAGCGAGGGAGTCAGGTGTTAAAAATGGAATAGCGAGGGGGCATGTAGGAAGTGTGGAGACCGAGTCCAATAGAAGAAGGGAGTTTCGTAAAGTGGCTGACAATTGCCAGTGAATGACGGAAGCCTCGCTGGGAGCGCTTTTAAAAATAAATCGAGTGCGGCGAACTAACCGGGAAATTCCTACCGAGTACACTCCTGCAACGACGAAATGACTTTCGGAGAGACGCTTAGCAACTTTGTCTCGGCGAATTTTAGCAATTAATAAGTACTACTTCACGCGTCTCTCTGAATGTACTCGATTAATTCGTAAAATTATCCTAAAAATCAAACGGGCATTCCTCTAAAGCTGCGCTATAAACTAGCTCTGGTTAGGAAGAGACAACTAACGTAATTTTTGCGCTATACTACGAACCCAAATTAATGAAAGAAATGTAAGGGGAAAATGCCTAATAGGGGTTTTTAGCGAGAACACCGAACAAATTTATTATTAAGTATAAAATTGAATAAAGAATAATTGATTTATTATTTTCAAGATANTTCTATACATAAGAAACATTAAATTTTAATATAACTGTTTCTATAACATAGTATTCCTTTATGGTATTTTAGGATCTATTTTCTTCGTTATACTTCTGCCACAACCATTTTCCGCGTGCTGCACATTGGAGTGTTATTTGCTTTCGCAAAATCATCATGTTCATCTAAACCTACATAAACACACTGGAAGCCGCCTTTCGGCGAGTGGCAGGGGGTGTAAACACCAAGCGTTCGAGTTACCTGTTTAGCGTATTGTTATCGCGTACAGTTTGTGGAAAGAATGAACCCCTAAAACGAATTTTCCTCACATTTATTTCTCTTATTTTTTGCTCACTGTCGGATCGGCCGAAGTAGCAGAGTGGTCGCATATTACCATTTACGTCTTCCGCAAATATACTTTCTCTTTATATAGCAAGTAATCTTCTAATCTCCTTTCTTTCGACGAATCCCTACGTCTGAGAGCATTTGCGTAACGGTTGCTTTTCCATCGTAGCACTNTGTCGGATCGGCCGAAGTAGCAGAGTGGTCGCATATTACCATTTACGTCTTCCGCAAATATACTTTCTCTTTATATAGCAAGTAATCTTCTAATCTCCTTTCTTTCGACGAATCCCTACGTCTGAGAGCATTTGCGTAACGGTTGCTTTTCCATCGTAGCACTTTTAACACATTGTATCGCCTTACGCTGCACTTTCTCGAGTTAACGAGAATGAGTCTGTCGAACAGCCTACAAAGACCATACTTATCGATATTTCTAGAGGTGGAGAGCGAAAATTTTGCAGCTTATAGTCAGCATGGTTTAATAAAAGATTAAAGAAAAAACGTAAAATATCGATATTTTGAATGATGAATATCGGTTACAACATAAATCGTCTTCTATTTTTACTAACAGGTAAATTTATTGTCAGGTAAATCCATTATGTAATCACGGAAAAGTCACTCTCCTGCCCGAAATAAGCTTTTGTAGGTCGTAAAAGCTGTTAAAATATGAAGTTGGCTCCGATAATCCCTTCCATAATTATTTTTATGCTTCGCCTAAATTCCCGTAATGAAAAATAAATGCCTCAAGTTCGAGTTAAAACAAAATAATATAAATTAACAAAAAAATTAAATTATACACTATACTAAACGAACTAAAAAAATAGGTTGCGAGCAGATAACAGTATACTTTAGAGACTATACGTAATTCTGTAAATGACATTGGCAACACAGAAAAGGGACGGCTTTACAGAAATAAAGGACGTATAGATGATACAAAGTTAATCGATAATTAACTATCAGCATGGCGCGAAGATATAGGAAAATCACAAATTATGGTTAATACTAACCAAATAAGTGTGAGTGATTGGTGGATACTTTCAAATAATGAATTTGTCGAACAGCTGCAGCCTATTGTCTTAATTAATTTTAATTTTGGGAACAAATACATCTCATGATGTAAATCTTTCAAACTGAGTACTCTAGAAACGAGGATGGCTAAATTAGGAGAACAAAGTTTTAAGCTATTTTTCCATACATAATAGTTTTAGTACTTCATACCTATGGTAGAGTGGTTTTCTTCCAAACGCAAAAAGGTAGGAAAGGATTTAATAGAAAATGCATTCATTGGAAATAAATTTCGAATTAAAAAATATTAAAAAGAGGAAAATACTTAAAATCGGCTTATAAAAATATCATAATTTTATTTCAACCTAAATCAGGCTCGGCAAACTGAAATTCCACTGTCATGATTAATAACATTATTCCAATGATATCAAACCGCCTTTCAATAACTTCATTCAAAAATGAGCTCTTTCTTTTATCTTTGAAAATCATAATGTTTTTAATTACGAATATGATAATATAAACAGTCAAATCTAATAACTCCAATTTCATAAAATAATGTAAAAGTAGTTAATGGCATTAAATTCATTATTGAGAGAGACATTTTCCGTTCTTTCCATTTAACGAGTCCGACCCGAACAATATATAATTAAGTTCATTAATGTAATCATATCAGCAGCTTTTAACTTGAGTGCACTCGTTATCATTGCCTTGATTATTAAAACGTCGCCATCGTTTAAATCGCTGGAACTAAATTATCTAATTCAAGTAAATCCTGCTGAAAGTTATGTATAGAAAATGCCAACATTCATCAGCAGTGTTTCTCAGGGGAGCTTTAAAGTTTAATGAACTATGAATTATGGCATAAGTTAATTAATTCTGAGTAAATCATCCATTAAATATGAAACGTAGAACGCTGCAAACTAAACAAATAATTTTAAAAATACATTCTACATTAGGTAGTTAATTAGAATTCAGTAGTTGGAAACGTTAACCGTGTTTTCATCTACGCAATATTTTCTCAAATTTTCAAATTTCATTGACTCTCATTGATTTGACAGTACGTACAAACTACTACTGTTAAATTATCACAGAGAGAAAGCAAAATCAAATTATTTGAAATAGAATAATAAGGCCTCTTAAAAATAAAGCATTTCTTGAAATTTTTCTAAAGACAAATTCCAATTTATAATAAAATATTGACATACCAATAGCTATATCGGTTGAACCACAGGGATAATTTGCCCACTCACCTGAAAAGAGACAATTCATTTAATAATTACATTCAGTAAAAAAGAACCTGTTTCAATACATTTTATGTCAAAAAGCTAATTTAAATTACTAAATTTTATGAGCAGAAATTGTTACGAAATTAATGAAGTCATAAAAGATCCGCAGAGATCCGAAACAGATAGTACACACTCAATATTTTAAAATCTCAATTACTCTTATGCATACTCGATTAATTATGAGCAATAAGTCACGGAATTAACAAATATTATGATTATTCCTATCGGCTGTATTGCGACCCAGGCATAAAATAACTAAATAATACCTTTGAAAGTTAATATAAAATGATTATGAAAAATCAACTAACACCGCGAAAACAATTACAGATGCAACATTTTTTCACCTCAATAAATAGTACATAATCGGTTGGTTAAGGTGAGAAATTTTTATTCCCAAAAAATATTTCAGCAATAATTAAAATCGCTAAGTAATTAAAGATATCAATACTACTTATCAGATTTCATTTAAGTACCATTCATACTTGCCGTAAAAAGAAACATTTCTAAGGCATATAAGGTATCTGAGAAGATAATGATACAAAATTCCATAAATCTAAGAGGATTTCCTAATTCATTACCAATAAAACGGCTAAAGGTCAAGCTAACAACCAGCTCACCGAGAGAGCCCTGCAAATATTACATATAATAGCAAAAGACAGGTTTGTTCTTCCAGAACTGCCGGAAGAGAAAGAAGTTTAGCATTTGAAATAGCGATAAAACTACCTAAATGACTAATAAGATTCCTTCTATCCAAAAAAACATCTTAAGATCTTTTTCGTAGTTAATAATAAAGTTTGAATAAATTTTAAACTTTGTTAATGCTAGTTATATGTTTAAAAGAATGTAAAGCGTGGAGATGATAAAATTTGTAATTAGGAAATTCATTGGAATTGTTATTAATACAGACTGGAAAATATTACGAAAAGTAAAGTTATACGAAAGTAATTTCATTATTTTCATTTCTATTAACGGCCAGCAAAGTAGCATTAACGACTTAGGATATGAGAACGCCAGACTCATTCGGAGATAATTATCACGCCCGGAGAGTATGAGAAAGTTAATGGGCAATCAATTTTGGCCATTAATCCGACGGAAATGAGACGTCTACGAAACGAAAAATACGTGGGCTAAAGAGATGTGTATAATGAAAATTTGGGTTACTGTACAATTCATAACGCCGAAAAATGTTCACGGAATTTTACCGAGAAATTACGAAAGTTAATTACTAATAATTTGATGAATTTGCAATGATTACAATCAAAAATATTCTGAGTATTCGTTGTTGTTTATTCTAAGGTAACTTTATTCGTGAAATAATGTGAAGATCACCTCCCAGCGGAATGTTCAAGAAAACAAAAAACAAATACGAAGAACAATACGAATACTTCTGAGAGTAACGTAGAAAAAAATCAGCCAATTTAAAAGATACACAGCGTTATAGAGAATGTTGAGTATTCAATTTTAAACGAGGAAAATATATTAGATAATAAAGATCCCAAAAGTATAAAGTGATGTAGCAATAAACGCACGCACTGAAGCGGCGGATTAATTTAATTGGATTGATTTGATTTCGATGAATATAAGAGAATAAACAGCTTCGAACGAATCCGCGTTATTCGACAACAATTAATTACATTATGCATACAACCTATGGTCAAGTTCATCCATACGTTTTACGTCTCGGACTCTCAATCCATTATTTCTTCGGATGAAATTGGAAAATTAATATGAATTTCCGTCTAAACGTCACTGTGACCTGCCGGAATCACTCACCGTAACGAAATCGCATCGAATTTTCCACTGGACATTTTCCTCCAATCCATTTTTCTACTTGGCGCGATTCTGCCAGATAAGATATATTGACTGCTACGGGGACGGACGGATGGAAACAAAAACAAGAGGATGACACGCACGAGATAGGACTCATCGAAAACAACAGAAATTGTGGGAGAAAAAAGGTTTCCCCAGACGGCGAAGTAACAGTCGGAGCAGCCAACAGTGTGTACAAGGAACTGTTTGGAAGACGTTTGCAGAAAAGAAAATGCAGGGGGTCCTGGACTCGGAACTCTTGGAAATCCGATGCTCCAGACGTACGATATTTAATAATCCAAGAGATATTATTTCCATCTTCAGACGTGTTCGCAGCCACGATGTATAGGCCTATGAACAACTAGAATTTCTACCTCTGCCATACCCCAGGTCTGAACACAAACCCAATCTTTCTATTGCCGCTTAAGATTTTTATAAATAAGGCTGTGGTTCGTAAACTATGAAAATTGATTTCCTCTTCCATAAAAGCAGTTAGACCAAAGTATCGCGTAAATTAACTTAGAATAAAACATTAACTCGAAGTCGTAGATGTCTACCTTTGTAATTTTAGGAAATTAAGAGTTAGATTGAAAACATCGAGTAAAAACATCGAATTGAAAACAAAAAATACTCTACAAGCAGTACATCCACAGTACTACTGAAAAGATCCATCTATAATATTGGTAATCTGATCCATCTATAATAGTATACAAATAAAGGTTCAAGAGAAGCTTTTCAAGCTATACCTCATTATACCAAAGCTGCAAACATCTTTTCTACTCCCAGCATTCAATTTTACCCAATGATACTCCTGCGTCGCTCATAGTTCCAGGACATCGCGCGAAAGAATTAAAATAGATTTTCGTAGAAAATTCCAGATCTCATACCAAAATTAACCAGTGTAGTACCCGTACTGAGTCATCGGTATTTTTCACCGTCATAAGGATGTGTTTACATGAGTTGAAGTGAGAAAAAGAACCTCATGAAAGCATTCTCCATTTAAACGACATAGATTAAAACAATTGTGAAATGTTAATGAATGCTGAAAGAATTACACAGTAACATATTCTTGTATTTAATAATTTTTCATTAGTATAGGTTAGGAGCTCACAGCTCTAATATTACATAGTTTTCCTTTCATAGCAATGTGGAAATATGTCCAGTAATGCAACCGTTACATAGGTGAGCGTTTTCTTTTAAGTAGCCATCTGCAGGTATTTGTTTTATGAGCCGAAGAAATTTCAATTTGATCAAAATTGACAGGAATGGAAAAGCTTACAGAATTTATCGCTTCTTCCCAACAAATATCCTACAGTACATCAAAGCTACAACAATCACATTGTACCTATAAGAACAATAGAAAATAACGTGAAGCCACATATTTAGCACTCTTATGCGTTATTTTATTGATAATTAATGGTAGTAATCAGAAATAGTAGCAGCTTTTTAGCTATGCTGCGTATCGGACTACTGCTAGAAAATAGAGTACCAGGAAAGCGATGACCCCAAAGAGGCTACATTTATTAACCACGCAACCACGGGGGCCCGTAACATCGTAACTTCGGACACCACGCTCTCAGATAAAAGGGGACTATCAGAAGACGGAGGAAACGAAAATTTACCTAACGCGCCACGTCTGGTGACGCAACCCTCAGGAATCAATTGCGTCGTAACCGTGAGGTCCACCTCCGCGCTCACAAAGAAAAGGGGAAACGTGGAAGGAGAAGAGACTGATAAGGAGAAAATAAGAGAATGGCGGAAAGAGAAGCATGAGTTATGAGAAGGAGCGAGAACTTGGATATTGGGGTGTCTGGGAGGGTAACGGGTGATGGGGAAAGAATCGGTAGGGGTTTGGCGCGAAGAGAAAGGGTGCGAAAGCCTTGTAGGCGTCGTTTTATAGGATCGCCCAAGTGGAACAGTGCACCGTCCAATAAAGGCCCCTGTTCGATAACCTCGGATCGAGTTGGAATGTTCCTGAGAAGGTTTCGCGCGCTTTGAAAGAGGGTTATGGGAATGGGGAGCCCCCTGCTTAGGGGCAAAGGAAAGAGATGGAGGCGGGATTATGGTTTTTTCGCGTCCGATGGGATTGGGCCTGGTAGCGGGACATCAACGCGATCTCGATAACGCCGGTTCGGCTCCGTTTCCGATAAAATTCATTGGGAGACTTAAACGTTTTCCGGGGAATGATGTCGATACGGCCGCGGTTAGGTAAGTGGGGGAATGGGCACGGCGCGATCGGCGATAAGAAATCACAACCGCGCGGCAATTAAGGCCGCTGGCAATACGTCCGGATTTCGCCGAGTAGGTTTTGTTTGTACGGCTACGAAAGGCGAGTTTTTGCATCACGCTGTTGTAGAGCGCCATTTCGTGGCTGCAGAATCAATCCGAGTTCTTCGCGACACTTTCGCGTGCTACGCCATAATGCTGACTCACCGAGCGTGAGTGTCAATAACGCCGATTTTCATTAGTTTTTGAGGATACGTGCTTGAATAGACGAAATTTTCCTTCCTATCCAGGAGAGGATGGGGATTCCGGACTCATTTCACTGTTGACGAAGCACTGACGTTCACGAAGAACGTCCTTTTCTTTGTTTTAAGGGATTACTCGGTGGTCTCCGGTATAAAACGCGACTACTCAGCAAATGTGACTTGCTGTTTTTCGACTGAATGGCAATGATACCCCGTTTCGACCGATAAAAGAAGATTTTCTAAAAGTCTGACGAAGCAAATCAAACCTAGAAAAAGAAATAGAAAAATTGAGAATTTCACGTGGAGATATATTAAAATAAGGAAAACTTATTTTAAAGTTACGAATAACGAGTAATAACTGAGGCAGAGTGGAAACGTAATGGAATTCTACCTGTTTTATCAAATGAAATATCAGCCCAAACGAAGCTCTGCAACACATTGCTAAGCCGCCGGCAAGCTCTTATCATTCCGAATTCAGTCCCAGAAACAGNGCGAAGCTCAGAAAAAATGAGTAACTCCCTTTCTTTCGAGTACAGTAAAAGAGATACCCGATCATCCACTTCGCCTCAAAGATACACTCTAGAGGACCGACGTCCTTTACGGAGCATCACGACAGATATTCGAATCCTCAGATTTAAAGACACGGACAATAATATTATTATGATGAATAATTCATTTTAAGTTTTGGTGTTTCAACAAATCTGTATTCGATTAAATACTATCAAACGTAAGATTCTATTTGCGACAAAACATGAGTTACTATGAAGAGTAAAACAATTAACATCATGTAATCGATTTACATAATATTAATAGCATGAAAAACGTGTAAAGAATTGAAATAATCACGAGCATCAAAAATAGGTATCGTTATAAACAATAATATACTTTCAAAATATTAATACTCCGTTCACTAATGGGGTCGGTTGATCATCATTACGATCGACATTAGTGATGAAGATGGATTTGATTTCGGTAATAAATTTAACGGCTGGAATCCCTTCCTGCCGTCAACCCTTATCAGGCTATCGGTCGAACCCGGGACCGCGTCCACATGTGGCGGACGCGCTACAGAATAATCTGATTGTAAGCGAGAGACCTGTCGTTACACACGATGTTATAAATGAGTACAGGTAATTCTCGAATTGTATACATAAAAGAAAGCTGGATTGATTACCATAAGGATGCTGGAAGCTTTGTGAAAAATATTCAAAAATAAAATTTCGCTAAAATTAAAATGCATATTAAAAACCTCCACTCTTCCTTGTATGACGAATCACTTCCACGACGGAAACAATCCGGAACAAGTCACCGAAACGAAACCACGGTACATTACGAACGTTTTTAATCAAGATAATTGTGAAAAAGGTAATGTCTGTCACTAACAGTCAAAATTCGGGAGGCTCAAATCGGATGTTATGAAAAGCGCCTCTTCATAAACTTTCCTGACAAAAATGCTTTAAAATCTTGTAACAATTAAGAGGATGCCTCCTGCATATCTCTCCGGCGAAATTATTTCCCAAATTACGGATTTACACCACATAACCGTGAAAGTTCTTCCGAAGATTACAACTTTTGGCTCCGAAGGACGAAACGCATTAACCCAAGTCTCATAAACACCCACCAACGACAACAGGAGAAAAACGTCGAGGAAACACGCCCATCTTCATCCGTTCTAATTCCCAAAAGAAACATTTTCCTCCGCCCAGGGATGAGAAGAGTGGGCGAGGTTGGCCCCCCACATTATGCTAACTTCTATCGTTCCATTTTGCTGACATTTTAAATGAATGTGCGAGGGAAGAAACTGCGAGACGCGTAAAGAAATAACGATTGTTTGAGCGATTTAATATATGACATGAATATTCATACTCTTCCGCGTGAGTTGGTAGGGATAAAAGGAAGAGAATAGAGCGAGTGAGAGGGGAGACGAGCGTAAACTTTGGATTTCTCTTCATTCACAGCCCATCAATCTCTCCTTCTCAAACCCGATCCATTCTTCCTGTCCTTTCTTGAGGAAAGAGTTGCACTCACATATCCGAAGAAATTTCACACGTTTCCTAGGAAATCAAAGCAACTATCAATCGAAGACAAATCAGGTTGAAGCGATGAGGAACCAACGAGGAAACGATAAATGTAACAAATAAAATTATCATTAAAATTCGAGACTGCCGATCAAAGAGAGGAAAATATAGGTACATACATAGGTACCTACACTGAAAACGCAGAAAGATTGAGATAATGTGCTGCTTAGTCTCCTCTGATGTATTAAAAATACCTTATTATTTAACTCTGTTATACATACAATATGACTACCACCCACTGATTCATTTTAATACACTAGAACGAAAGTTTTTACTGTAACTGTAGCATGGATTTTTTATTACCGATAATACTATCAAAATGTATCTTTACAATATATTTAAGAGGAAAATTGCAAATGAAATTACGAGGGTAGGTCAGACATTTTTGTTCTCAAAAACTATTTATTCTACAAAAATGAAATAAACACGTATGAAAGAATGATGTTTTATCTACTCAATCAATTTTTCCAAATAATTTCCTTCAAGTTTTATTGCCTTCCTCCAGCGATTAAGTAAGGCGTGTATGCCCTGTCGTTACCAGTCCTCGCTCTGGTTATGGAGCCATGTTTTCGTTTTCAGTTGCTTTCTGATTCACTCACCTTCCATACCCAACAACCAACTGTACTCCTTTCGACTGCAGATGTCCCATGGACTTCGCGCTAACGTTTGTGAATATTCCCTACCGTTTCTTTCTCCATGCACAGAAATTCAATCACAGCACGTTTTCTGTAACGTGTATCACGGTAGACTCCATTTTAAAAGCTTCTTATAGCTATGCTATCTGCAAGAGAAAACTAAAGCTCCGCACATACATGCGGAAAACGTCAAAATTTCGTACTTATAATTTTGAATTACTAGCACTGGTTTCGGCTGGAGAAAAAATATGAGGGGTATTACTTTCTAACCAGCCCTCGTACTATACTATTACTTCTAAATTCAAGCATGATGTACCAAAATCCTATTCTAATGCGGCTACTAAATGACAAACAATATAGTTCATAGATAAATATACTTATGAAAACAATCTAATGATAGATACGAAAAGCTTTTTAACGTAGCTCATGAAACAAGCATTTCTTCAGACGATTTCTATTATCATATCTATGCGTTGTGATCCCATAAAATAAAACGTAAACATTTTCAATCGATCCCATTGATGAAATTCTCTTCCTCGCCACATGAGCTAGAAGATTTGGAGATACTGGCACGACTGAAATAATTCACGATCGACTTCCTTTCCCTTTCCGGCAGTGATTGCTCCCAACCCTTTCGAGCCCAACTTATAATTTCATTCGACTTTCAACAATCTCGGGGCACAATCGCAGAAACCGAAAGTCCTTTATGCCCGACTAATGAACCGCGATTTAAAAACTTCCAAGCGAGGAAAAATGGAGAAGGTGCATTTTGAGAACAGAATTAAGGGAAGCGAGCGATAAAAAGATGGAGGGCCTTGGGTATGAGATTGGAGGGAGCGTCTTGAGGGGAAAGGAAGCCAGACCAAGGTAAAACGGAATAGATTATTTGAGGGTTAAGAAGGAAAAAAATATTCGTAACGCGGATCTTAGGAGGGGTGCGCGCGGGTGGTAAACTTAGGTCCAAACTCTCGACCCCTCATTCCTGAGACCATCGCGATCTTCCCGCTCCCCCTAACCTTTATTTCTCATCCTCCTGCCCAACCCTTGCCTGCCAACTTCTCCCCCCGAACCCTTGTGACCCCCTTTACACCCTGGGCTATTCATCTCTCGGGAAACAGCCATCGCTCGGGGAATGTGTGCGTGAGTGGGACAGGGCAAAAGGAAAGATACGGAAGTAAGGGAACGGAAGGAGGGTGAGGAATGGACAAGAGAAATGTCGTGATAAAAGGGAAGACGGAGGGAAATATAATGGAAGAGACAAAAACGCATATGGTTGTTTTCAATAAAGGACTGAAATTTTCCGTCTTGAATTCTGTACTAAAAACTCCGATTGGGTAATTTTAATGCATCGTTCGTACGGTTGATCCAATTATCACTTTTATTCAAGAGTCTACTTAACACTTTAGTAAGGGCTAAATAAGAGTGATAAATCTCATTGTAAAGCGCAGAGGTGAGAAATATAGTGTACCAAAAGAAAGAGAAGAAATGAGGAAACCCTTCAAACCAGATTAGATCCTCACTATTAAGAATAAAGAGTAAAACATTTACCCAAGCAAATACAAACGTGTTTAACGCGCATTTTTGAAAAATATGATATAATAATAATTTTTGATTTAAAATAGGTACTCAACAAACTTCCGAAAACATATTACTCTCGGGTAAATTTGACCATGATCTTCTTTGTTTTCTAATAATATTCTTTTCAACTTTATAACCTAAGTTCGTCTACTCTAAAATAGTTTTGAAATCATCTTTTTAGCGCAATTCAGCTTGAGTTCCGAAACGGCAGGTATCCTTCCAACGAAACTGTTACGCATGTTGAGATAAATTCTGATAGACCTTGAGAAATGTTTTAAGGAAATCCAAAAGTAACTGTGAATATAAATGGAGGTGAATAAAATATAGATTCATTGAAATTCATCCAAATTTGGCACTATGTTTCTTCGCTTATTTAAATGCCCAATACATTGATTTTAGTGTATGAAATCTTTACTCTCATTGATTATAAGTAACTGTCATTCAAGAAACACTTTATAGACTAAATTCTAAAGACAATAAATCATAATCCCGAAAACTCACAATCACAATCTATGTTTCTGTTTCCCATGGCAATCCTCTTTGGAATATAAAAGGGATAGTCCAGATCTGCCCACGACCAACGCATAATCACAGAGGAACAACCGTATCGAACGCCTTGCAATATTTTCAAAAGTATAAATAATCTTGTGAAAGGTAAATATATATAGATAGGTTGACCATTTACCAGTATTGGCGATGCTAGGTCCCTTCTATATAAGTTCATATGTAGTCATAATAATAAGAAAGAGTAGAGTAGGATAAAATCCTAGCAACTTAAGGTCGACTAAGAGAAATCCCATGTTGATGGAGAACTCTCTCAAAGAAGGGGGGTGGAAAAAACAGCGAAAACACAGTAGAAAATATACCAAAGCAATTATGCAATAAATTATAGCTAACTAAAAAATAATGAAAATTTACAATATCAGAAGAAAACGGAATGTATGTCTTACAACTACGTAAATTAGGAGAAACTTAAGAGGAACATAATGCAACAGCAGGAAAAGAAAAGAAGAAAGAGACTGCAAGGGGTTGAAGGGTGAAGGAAAAGGTAGGAAAGATAACTGAATGGCGAGGGAAATGTTCGAAATCTCAAGCAGGAGAAAAAGCGTAGCGGCGTAGATAAGTTATAGGAAGAAGGAGGATCTTTCTCATTCGTTCCCCAGAGCGCCCTTCCCTTGCCTCCCCTGCGACTTCGCAGCATTTCTCTTTCTTAATCCAACCTTTTCTGTTCTTCCGAAGACTATTCGAGAACGGATTCCGCCAGGTTAGCTTCATCTCCTTGGGCACCGAATTGCCAATCTCAAACATTTCTATTTTAATGCAAATCCCCGCTGCTCTCGCGAGAGATTCCTTGTTTCCTTTTAATTTCCCCCCAAAGAGAGAAGGAAGGTGTTACGGTAATTTTTTTGCCGTGCGGCTCAAATTAACCAGGTTTTGGGATTGCATCATTGAAAGGGCTCCTACTCCGGCTTTTTGATAATGACGTGCATAATTACAGGTAACGGAATAATCACTGGAGCATGAATAAACTTGCCTTTCGAGGATGTAACACCTCACCCGAGAAACATCATCTTATTGGTTATCTTTCGACATGCACATGACTGTGTGTTAAGGCAAGCTCGTGTTACTTTCTACTCTGCTGTTTACATTCTAACAGGTTTATGTATTATTCTTTATATGTTCATTTTCATCTGAAACTTTTAACTACCCACTGCACTTCAATCATCTAATATTCCTTCAACCGCGTATCAAATCAAGGTTCCTTTCGTCAGATGATGGCCTACCCTGTAGCCTTTTTCTCTCTCATCTTTTCCTTCCCAAATTCTTAACAAGAACTCCTAACTTCTTGTCTTGTATGAACACTTGATATTATACATACTTCTTGAATCCCACTACCGTCCCTTTGTCCCGGTGTCCCTTTTTCTTAGCGCCTATTCAAGGAAGATCTAGTATCTTTTCTAAGCAAAGAATTTTTCGCCATCCTCCTCTAGAGGTTTAATGAAATCTTCGGCCAACCCGACAGTGAGCGTAAAATAAGAGAAATAGATGGGAGAACAAGCCGTCTTAGGGATTCATTTTTTCCGCGAACGATACGCAATAACAATAAATTAAAGTGGTAATTCTACTCTTGGTGTTTACACCCCCTGCCACACGCCAGAAGGCGGCTTGCAGGGTATTTATGTAGATGTAATGACAGTTTCGTATTTGCTAGTGACTTTAAATTTTTAGAAAACTGTCATATAATGCTTTCTAGAAGTCCTTAAAAGAGATTATTTCCAAAATACATCCATAAATGCCACTCAATTGTGATATCAATATATAATACACAATGATAAATATCGACTGTTTTTGGGTGACTTTTAGGCTTAAAAATCATCCTAGAACAGTTGATACTATCACTAAAATTTATAAATGAAAGAAAAATCCTATCATAAGTTTCACTTGCATCATAATGTTTCGGGGTCCAATAAATTCAGCATTATTCGACGACGGTGGGAACCATTAAAAATTAACTATTACAATTATAAATAGTATTCCAATATACATTTCATACATTTATCATTTTTATTAAACATTCGTTGCAACCGATATTACAAAAACAAATAAATTCTGAAGAAATATCTCGCCGAAAACTTTAGACAAGGGAAAGAGATAATGACACTCGAGAAGAGTGGGAATAAAACCTGTACGTAATAAAATCGACTTTTTTATGCATCGTTTTCGCGAATATCTGAAAACAGTGATAGCCGCAAAAAATATCGCGGAGGAAAGTTGAGCTCCGGACCATTTCCGAAGAGTAAACTCATTTAAAGGGTTTTTCGAAATCTCGGCTACGAGACTTTTATCGCGCGCGGATATTTCTATACTTCCATTTCGCGTCACTTATTGCCTTTCATTCTTCGCCTTCCATTTCCCAGTCTGATCATCATTTCTCCGGAATTGCCTTTTACGTTCATCTCGTGGAATTCCCTTCATCCTCTTTTATGTAGCACAATCCTCAATCTTTTGCAGCCAATCTTTTCTTCGTCGTCTACTTCCATTTCGTCATTCCGCCCAACTAATTGACCAGAAAGTAATCCTCGATTCTCCACTGAGCCTTATATCCAAGTTTACGTAGAGAATTCTTCTTTATATTTAACCCTTTCTCTGAGAGCATTTTTACGGAAGGTTTAATTTTGTCTACCTTGGCATGGTCCAGTTTGGATGGAATACAGCCACTAGAGACAAAAATAACTCACTGAAATCGCTGGCAGCCACTTCAATTTTGGGACCGGTCTTTGGAATCGTAACACCTAAAGGAATAATACTACGGTAATACAATGGCTCGCAATTGCGGGAACAAAGAGCACCAATTTTAGTTCCATAATTGATAGTACTTTCTAATCACAATAGAACGATTAGTCCCCACATTTTCATGAAATATTTTTGGCTTACTTCTAAGTATTTGGAAACTACCCAGGTAAAATAATTCCTCTCATCCAGGTCATTCCAGGTAGACGATCCAGAAATTCGAGAAGATGCTTAATCCGATAAGTTAACGTATTTCTTATTCCGAAAAGTTGAAACAATAAGAATTTCGATTTGAAACTTTGTAAAAATATATATAGGTATATTGAAAACACCAATCTCTGCATATACCTTCTAACTTAATAATGTCGTATTTCTTGGGTGGCTACCTCATCTTTCTCAGCGTTAAATATGTCAGGAATATAGATAATACAGAGGATCGCTGAAATGACGTCCTTTTCCGCGAAAAATGTTGATTTAAAAGGCTTAATGAGCCGCAATTACGAACGATACTTCAGCACTGATGGGAAAACGTTATTAGTATGTTCAGAATATCATTCTCCAGTAAACGGTTATGTGAAGCATACTCCATGAAAAATTTCCGATTTTCTAAATTATAGGCCAGTGAGGTGACAAAGCTCATTCAGTTTCCACTGATTCCATCAAACTATATTAGCGTTCAAACATTTCTACCCACAGTATGGTTAAGGGTTTAAAAATATATCGTAGAAGGAAGATTAAGGGATATTGTACAAAAATAGTCTCAAGGAATGAGTCTCAGGTATGTTACGCTTATGGACTGATATAACTACATCACAAGATGCGCCGTCGTTTGATTTTAGGTTTCATGCATAAAACGTAGCGAAGCTCAGAAAAAATGAGTAACTCCCTTTCTTTCGAGTACAGTAAAAGAGATACCCGATCATCCACTTCGCCTCAAAGATACACTCTAGAGGACCGACGTCCTTTACGGAGCATCACGACAGATATTCGAATCCTCAGATTTAAAGACACGGACCCCGGATCGCGATCCTTGCCAGGATACTTCCACCCTAGCGTCGGACATAAACTCCTTACCTACCCAGCTGCAACGAATATATTCCAAACCGGATAAAACCAGGGCGACCACGGTCCCCGCCCCAGTGGCCTCCGATTCGAATCCAGCAACGGGAATGTAATCGCGCCCACTTCCCATCCCTCATAAAACCTCGTCCGGCTGAGCGGGCCCAAAATGGGCGACAAAGGAGATCCGAGGAAGCGGATAATCAATCGTCCAATTGCAAATCCTCCTTTTTCCGTTCAGAACCCTTCTCCCTTCATTTCGCTTCCTCTTCCGTCTTCCTACAAATCTCCGATCGTTTTTTCTTCTTCCACTCCTTCGTTCGCTGCCGATTTTTTCCACCGCAACAATTGCTGGGCCCCGCCCATTTCCCGGCGCCCCCTTATCCCTCTTTCCTCGCCGAAAACGTCTTTCGGTCCTCCCCTTCCGATGCCACAATCACATCTCAAGTTTCCTTTTTTTCCAAAGAGTTCCCCCGTCCTGGAGGAAAATTTTTTCGTTTTATACCCTACGCCCGGAGTTTTCATGCACCGTAAGCAGCGTTTTTTTTCTCCCGGCACGCTAATAACTTCATTGTTGACACGGGCTGAATCTTATGAGATAACTCGAATCCGTCTTGGCGTTAACACGTGCCTCCAGCGCGGAAATACACGTTTTCCTTCGAATGATGGATTTGTTTGACACGGGGATGAGCAATATCTACTGTATAAAGTCGTTTCCCCCTTCAGTTACATCGAAAATAAAAGTAGCGGTAGGGTGCTCAATATGAATGGAAAATTTTTTTACGGTAAAACCGTATTTTAAAAATGGATTTCCAGATTCAATAAAAAACCGAATATGCCGCTATAAATGGTGACCTACGCAAAAACGTACTTGCAGTTAACGGATAAAAACTTTCTCATCACAGGCATAATTGCACTTTAAAAGTAGAAAATAACTAATTAAATAAAATATGATAATTTTATACAAGAACTATCTTATTAATAGTAAATATTATGCATAAAGGTTTTAATGCATATGCATTTGATGAGTCATTTATATCGTTACTTGCCAATTATTTTTTGTAATCGTACATACATCCACAAGGTTCTATGCGTACCTTAATTGTAAAATTTCCCAATAATAACGTATAGAAATTGATTTAGAAGAATAGCTAGAATAGGAAGGAATGGAAATTAAATCCACGATCGGATTAGTTTCCATGTTGATTTGCTCGAAAAAACTGCCACTGAAATATTTATTGTAAAATTTTCCGATGATTACATCCGATGGTTACTTGACTGATTTATTTTCACGAGCAAGGCTTATTTTACTGTAGCTTTCTAGTTTAGGCAGGTGACAATAGAAAATTATTAGGGAGCGATAATTACAGGATTATCTATTAAAATCAATGATGAGATACACTGGATTTGGAGCCATAAGTCAATCTCAAAGACCGTTGTGCTATTCATCAGCAGGTAATCTGGTTCAATCTGCATACTGATTTATTAATGTTGACCGTTTTGAAAAGGTGAAATACGCAAAAGAGAAAATATTTCCCTGATTAAACATCGCCCAGATCAAAATCTTTTTTATGATTATTAGTATACGTGGGACTAGGAATCGTGGGGATTTGAAGATACATGAAGTTAAACATCTATCAAAATACCATAGCTAAAGAGCCGATAAATCTTTAAATGTTTCACAAACATAATTGTTACTTCCTTTGATCAATTACATCGACTGAACTAATGAAAACTTAGTATTAGATAAACAATAAAGAATATGAATAACCAAGATACTGAAATGGCGTTTTCATCAGGAATTCACAGCTAATATAAATTATGCCGCCATACAGTTAACATTACTAAAAACGGTGCTATAACTCTGAAAATGTTCACTCTAAAATTCTCATTCCGAAGTTCAGGAATAATATTTCAACAAATAAACATCTAAATTAAGAATATATACATAAAAAAAGAGGTTTATTATATAATCAGGAGCAGTCGATGCCAATTGTCAGAGTGAGCCTTCGTAAATATAATTGCAGCGTGCAGTTCCACTATTTAATCTCAAAGTTCACAAAGACAATATTAATTTGATTTCCCGGAGCTCCCACGAGGCCGTGTGACGCATATTCACTGTAGTACTGAGAGTTGCCGTGATATTGCAAGCATTCAGCTATGAATAGGAGATAAATCAAAGGAAACTGGACAAAGCAATTAACTAAGCCAAACAAGTCTTCGTCCCAGGATAGAGTACGTGCACTTGATATTCTCATCATTCAAACATTTTCTTACGTAATGAAGGCTTCCGAGAACGGTTTCATGCTGGGTATTACAACGAGCATAAACTGCATATATGCATATGTTAGATGTCAAACGCTAAAACAGGATAGTTATTTAGCACGATATACAACATTACAACTTAACAGAATAAAATAAACTTCTCTGGCATAAGTTTATAGGAAATTATAAAATAACATTCTAATACGTAATTTATACTCTAATATCACAGGGGTATATTATATGTTTTGGAATTTTGCATACATTGCATATTGGATATAATGAAATATTTAAATAAAGAAGCTGTCAGAACAGTTCTTTACGAAAGCAAAGGTTTTAGAAATATTAAAATCTGACTGTTAGAAAATGTTCAGTGATGTTACTTCTTGGTTAAAAAAGGTACTGACTGGATTTAATTAATTAATTAACGAAAAGATCAACTGAAAATATTCCTTTAGGTGTAACTAATATGGTAATCTACACAAAGAACCATTCAATTACGTAATTTAAAGTTAAAAGTCGAAGGCGAACGAGAATAACTATGCGCTCTTATCTTAATACAAGGACACGCGGAAATCGCACCTAAAACTTTGACAGAATCGTGATAAATCTCAATTAATGTTCAAAATTCTTAGCATGTATGAATTCGGAAACCATCGCTAAAAGTAATTGCTTTCGCTGACAGTTCTGAATTTCCTTCCCATTTAATTTTCCAGTCACGTGCACATCGAAATGCCCAGCATTAACGACTTGTATAAAAACTGAAAACTAAGTCGGACGGATTACTAATAATTGATGAATTTCGTCAAAGAGGCTGAGCGATCGAAGAAATGTCTCCAGCAGCCTGGTGTTTCAAAGATAGCGTCTGTTTCGTCCATGGTTGAACACCCGCTCTCGGCCCCTGAATTGTTTCCTTCGGCCAAATAGAATAAAAATGCATTCTTTCCATCGAGCAGACTAAAGTGGCAGCAAAGCGGACAGATGATGCTACGGAATACATTCGAGAAAACTGGATTTAACCCTTTCATCCCTCCTCGAACCTCTTTACCGTATTCTTCGATAGTTCCTTTAAAAAAGCAAGACTATCACCAGTTTGCGAAACTTTTAACTCGAGAGAACTCTTGAGAGGGAAAAAAGGTTGATTCTGCCCTATTACCAAGACAGAGTATCCGAGAAGTTCAAAGAAGGCCCGAAACTTACTGACGATGCGCTGAAAAAAATATATAAAGGAATGCATAGCATTGGCAAAGTTTATCCCGCTGCACTTGCGAGAAAAAGTAAAACCTACCGAGTTGAATTTTCTTCTGTTGGCTTGGCGTCAAATTTCCATACTATTCGGAATGAAATTTGGCACATTTAAAGATGTAATTTCGCGGCATTTATTACTGTTATAAAATGAATTGCAGTCCGTTCGAATGAAAACAAAGATTCCCCAAATAGATTAATAAAGCAGAAAAATTAAAAATATACAGTAAAAGTTCAATCCTGCATCACATTGATTTCTCGATAATTTTTCAAGCAACGCTTTGATTTGATCTTATCAGATTTTGAAAATAAAACTTATTTTACAATCGAATTTGCAAATGAAAGTAATGTTTGCTTGAATTCGAAAAGAAAAACTTATTGAAACAAAACAAGGACGAAAGTTTTTGCATACCTTCACGCTGAATTGGCCGCTACGTTGAAGATTGAAATCTAATGAATAAATTTATAAATTCAGAAATTCTGCACGGAAATTTTCCTTGACTTCAATGTTCACCTACAGGCGTATATTCTTGGCAAAGTTAAAATCATATAATCTGCATTACTCATCAATATCAAATTTTCAGAACTATTAAACAGCTGAAGCACAAGCATACCATTGTCGAAAAAAGTGGCCAAATAAGTGGATTTTAGGAAAATACAATCAAATAAAGTTAATACTTCTCTAGAAGGCAGCAATTGTTTATAAGATCAATATCCAGGGCTTTCTGATATATTAACTAAACATCACATCCCAATATTGATAATAAACCCAAAGCACAGACCGAAAATTTTGTTAGAAAGACAATTGTGTTTGAGGCTCACAAGGGACACACCAGGTTTGTGGGTCACATATTCCGGAGACTTTTATGGTAGGGTCTAAAATAACAGATACATGTCCGACCGTTCAACACAGCAGACCTTTGTTTATGTAAAATCAGCCTTTGAAAACCCGAGTTAGGCCACCACGCAAAACACTACAATCACCCCACAATATCGCAGTTTTCCATGTAAAAAAGTAATTCCAGTATTTTTTGACAAATGAAATACTTTTTCACAATTAAATTTCATCTTCTTTCATTTCAGTCAATATTTGTATTTTTTGTTTACATTTATTTAGATATTTATCAGGTTCGAACTCAGTATCAAATACACATAGACGGTTCTCAGCTATGTATTGGGTACAAATTTTGTCTAAACAGCAACTGCCGTTGACTTGGACTATGTTGTATGAGTACCAACGGGAAATCACCATGAAATGTGAATTATCTATCCTAGCTATAATCGACTTAATCCTAGAGGACCCCAATTTCCCGATTTTCCCAGTAAGAACGCACTGTAGGTCGGTCACGAGTCTGTTACTTCAGAGCAAGGAATACTCCGAAAGTCTTCATGGATTCAGCGACCCACAAACCAGGTGCAACCCCCGTCAGTAACATCAAAAAAAATGAAGAATAATCCCTGTGACAACCAACGCCTTTACTCGCGCAATCATATTTGCACCATAATATTCACGAGTTAATCTTCTCACAGCAAAAAAATATTTGTATCAAGCAACACATAGATATCGTTCGAATAATCTCCCAGGAATTACCCAGCCTTATGCAAAATAAAATTAAAACCCGACAAGAAGCACTTATTTTAGCCACACCGAAGAAGGGTACCGTAAAATGCCGTAAGCTTTCGCTATCGTCGAAAAATACGCATGAACTCCCTTCCGAAGTTTTATCTAAAGCTTCACGGATTCGTGCTCACAAAGCCTGGGCTAAATGGGGCGCGTGGGCTACGAAAAGACAGGCCTTCCGGAGAGCGGAATTTTAATCTTTCCATCCAGATTATTCTCTCTTCGCTCCATGATCCACCTTCGAATCGCATTTTCTCACGCCATAATCCCGACCGAAAAATGAGCCACACGCTTTCACATCCGGTCGATCAAATTCCTCGCGGTAATTCGATAAGTTCCCGAAAGGTACGATAAATTGGAGTTCGATAATCTTTCCTAACACACTGATCGAATTCAGCCGCGCTAAACCGTTCATATTTAAATCAGGACGCTGCGAATCTGTTTTCACTACAAATTAAGTATTCGTACGTATCCACAGGTTCTGTGTATGTTTCACGAAAACCTGACTTCATTTTAAGTAGTAGTAGTATTGTTAAAAGTGTTTCGACAGCTTACGGAGTCGAACGCGTTGCCTACTTGGCTATCCGGGAGCCCGACTTCATTTTAAATGTTGCTACTATTCCTTACAGAATCTCTTCTGCGGTGGACTTGACTCAAAACCAACGTTAACCTTCTACGTCCAGCGATAGGATAACACGGGGACACAACGCGACCCTTCATTCTTATTATAGTTTCCTTAATAAAATTACATTTATGCAACTTGAATCCAAAGATAAAAACACATCGAACACCTTGTGAATTCCCTCATTTATTATTTTCGCTCTGGTAAGGACAAAATTTACCTGGGTCCAATTAACTTGTAAATCTGTTTGCTCATGTTAATCTATTCACATTCATTAATTTTACAATACGTTAATTATTATTATCGTGTTAATCTGTTGATTAAAATATATTTATGTATGTATGCTCGCTGAAGAAATAGACCACATCTAAAATAACAATAACAGCATGTACGGTGTGTGCTTATTCTATTGCGATTAAAACTTATCAGTCTCTTTTTAAATCCAACCGTGTCAATAAAGATTTACAGAAAGCGCTTTCGGGCATTTAACAAAAAAAGAAAGAAGACAGGGAACTGTTTCGCGAACAAAATCTGCACTAAGGAAAGGTAAATTCCTGCAGGAAAATATCCACGAAAAGAGAGGCGTGAAAAACCTATGAAACCTACTCACGATTGCGATTAAAATTTAAAAAGGATATGGGGAAGAGAAAAATAAGTATACGGAAGGTATTAGCAACATTCCTGATAAAATAGACAATCTAATGTACAGTTAAACAGTCAAGAATAGATCGTAAATATAAGTTATCAGAGATAAGTAGCAGAATAAAACAGAATGCAAAAAAAGAATAAAACAATATAAAAAGAAAAATATAGAAATCATAGCAAACTTTTTCTAAAAACGATCACGATTTTATATTTCAGATGTGTTCACTGTATTTATCTGTCTGCGCCAAACCGTTTGATTAAGAATTAAGTAGGAAAGCCGCCTGTGACAAATATCAAGTTCTCCAAATTTTCCGAAAAAATGCAAAAATTTGACTCCATCCGACGCGCAAGGATGAAACAAATCCAAGCTCCATAAAGGTAATTATAGCTACAAATTATAAGGATGAATGAACCGCGAAACAATGCGATTCGGGTGAGAATATACGAGCAAACGTGCGTAAGCTTACGCTGGAAAGTAGGATATTGCATCAGATAATACCGTAGGCATATTAACGTGCTTAAAATTCCATCATTATCCAATTTAATTATGCATAACTTCCATATGCGTGATACAGAGGGGATCATGCGGACATGATGGAAATTTTAAAATATTACGGGGACCGATACAACGTGCTTACTGAAATTTTATACGGTGACAGTGACATATGGCCACGGAAAAACTTTGATAGAGAAGCATATGGAGAGCTATAATTCTTTTTTAGGAAACCTTTCTCATAAAAGAGGCTCATGGACACAAAGTAAATCATGCCACTTGGATATGGCAGCCAAAAATTTGGAAGCGATGCGAAGGTATAAAGGGATTTGTGTGCAGTCATGCCGCTCCGTTCCTATTTTAATTTTTGCCGAGATATTTTAATAATGTATTCCAGAAGAAAGAATAAAAGGGAGATATGAATATATTTCCTAATAAATTAATATTTCTATCATTTAAGCGAGAGCAGTGTTTAGTTAGGCGCAAAGCTGGTGCTCCAGCATTATTATAATGGCGAGGCTTTCAAACAACGTTCATGAATGTAGAGGTAAAATGAATTGTCGAGACAGACGGAAATAGTTTTATCTAATTATGCGTATTATTAGGATATCTTGGCATAACATGATATGTAGAGGTAAATGTAGAGGTAACGCAGCATCCCTTTGAGGGAAAGGGCCTATCCCGGCGGAATTTACAGCGGGTGACACGTAGTCAGCCCATCGACAACCACACCGCCGTATTTAGATTTTCGGGACCGGACCTCTTAATGCTATCGTGGTGAACATGGCTACCTAGCCATGTTCACCACGATACCTGGTGAACGCCGATAAATGTTGGCCCCCACCGGAAATCGAACCCAGTACAGCTTTCACCGAAAGCGAACGCGCTACCCTCACGGCAATCCGGGGTCTTCGTATAGAGTGGTGCAATATTAAAATGCATTTGTATTTCAAGTACAAGTTAGTTTAATAGATGTCTTCAGATTTTTTACCGCGACTTTATTTAAGGAGCGCCTTCAATTACCACCAGACTACCACAAATTAATAAATCGAACCAACCTGTCACCGGTAAACAATAACATGTGTATTTTCTTCTTCATTGTGTGAAAAAAGTTTGGCGATATGAAATGTCTATAAATTCATCACCCCAGGCCACAACTACTCAACCCAGTGAGGTACTTTTCCCTATCTCTCTTCATTGATTCAGACTGCTGAAAAACAAAACTCACGTAAGTGTCCAATGACCAAAGGAATTACACTTCGCACCATATCGGAGATACCGAACGTTATTATTCAGCACCACAGCCACCTCAGAAGCTACCATATTTTCACAGTCATGAGCAAGACAAAATTAATGATACTGAAGTTATTTTGTCTGGTGAAATTACAGAAGGAAAGACACAAATGTAAATAATAAAACAACTGTAATTCTTTGATCTACACCACTCTTCAATACCGTGGGTAGTTTTCTCACCCTTTAAAAATAAATATAAAATTCTGTGCGAGCGTTCTAAGCCCGCAAAAATTTCAAAATATAAATCCTAGGAAGGTCACATTGGAATCATCTCCACACCGGTCCAAGGTACCGAATACATCTCTAATTTAATAAATACACTTTCGTAAGAATGGAAATTTTCGGAATTTCATTTCTGGAGCTTCTGACGGAATCTCCTATCGCAGGACTCGATAATGGATGGCTGTTCCCCACCGAGGATGAAGCCGTATGGACTTTACATATAGTAATATGAAAAAAGAAGAGCCGCCGGAACTTGCGAGGTTGGGATAGGGAAATATATGAGATGGGGAAAAATTGGGAGGGGATTTAGCAGGAAGAAGGGGGCAAGGACAGAAGGAAAAGCCTTGGCTCCCTTGCAAATTCAATTCCACGTGCGCGAGAGAGGTAGAGCGAACACTTTTTGTACGTTTTCCTCTGTAGTCTTTCGCCCTTCTGACTACGTAATGCCTCTATGGAAAGAGAGGGAGAGAGAAAATAGCTCCTTTATGCGAGACATACCGAGAACGCGGCCGAAGAAAAACGAGAATTTTTAAAACGGGGATGTGCCAAGAGTGAGGTCAACGAAAGTTTTGCGAATGTGTCAGAGCTGTCTATATATCTTTGTTTTGGACTTCCGAACGAATGTGCACTTGGCGTGTTTATGAAGAGCTGTCAAAGGAGCAAAAACTCTAGTCTGGTCTACGGGGGGCTAGGTGAAAGAATCCATTTTTATGCTAACACAAGCGGCGCTTGCTTGGAAAATCCGTTGAGCGTGCGAATTAAAGAGGGACTTCATCTTTTTTCGAGTCGTGAAGCGGGATGAGAATTTTACAAGCTAGGTGCATCAGCTCGATTTACTCCCGACCAGCGACCGTGGAATACGATCTCCTCCGCAGCAGCTGGAATTATTTCTTCAGTAGCTAATGGTATATTCAAAATGAATTGTAAACATTCGCGGGAAACGTTACCGTGTAATAACGTTCCGAAATGCGTTTCGTACTTAGAGCGGGTTTAGGAAAACCTTCAATACGTTTTAAATGAATCGTTACACCAAATTGCAAAATCTTACGTACAAAATATCCCATGGATATGATAAACTACTAACGATTTTCGATGAGGTAAACATGATATTTCGCTAGTTACTAGATTGCAAAAGGGTGAACAATTGCTTACCCACAAACAAACCTACTCCATCACATCTGCAGAATGAATTCTCAACGAATCTCATTCGTCAATATTCTCGCAGTCTTTCAAAGACAAATTGTAGTCCAATAAGAGAGATAAATCAGAGCTTTAAATCGTTAAATCCCTAAACTGGATTTTTATTCAATCAATCACGATACATGGATTAAATATTACTCTCTTCAAATTCCAATTGCTATAGTATCGACCCCGATTCACGAACACAGTGCCAAGAATGGTATTTGTTGACTCTAAAAACAAGGCGACAGGATTAACTACAGTTACCTATCTTTGGATGAACTTTTAAAGAAGACGACTCAGAAATCGATTTGCAAGGATTTAAAACTATTGCATTCACGAATTAAAGAATGACGTTACAATATGCAATCAAAATCATTTTAATAACAAACCTACACCGAAATGGAGTGGTGCTAAGCTAACCGACAGTCCCGCAATTCGACAACCGGTTTTTAGGCAAAAATTACTTGTGCGCGCGTGTGTGTGGCTCTGTACGATTTCATTTGGTTTTTGTTTTTTCTCTTAATGTTTAAAATTACTATGTTGGTGTTTCATGTCACATATTCTGAATAAATATCAAAACAACAAAACATATTAGAAAAATAGTTGACTCACCGGATATATTATTTAATTATTCCCCACAGGGCTTAGCAACGACTTCATCTATTTTCTGCAGACAGAAATGGAAATTGTGTCCTGAAATATCTAGTCTCGCAAGTCGACATTAGTTCGGCGATGGATGTGTCGAATTGAGATCCATCGCTGTATTTTCTTCGATAAGTTACCATTGATGCTACTGAACAAATACAATTAATTCTGAGGAGTGGCAATTTAACGCGTGAACAGTTACGCGTGAGGTTATTACCCCATCTTTGGCCAATTGGTGTATTTACAGCAACAGCTGTACTCACGAAAATAAAATGCAAATATATTACTTTAGTATATAAGTACATATAATCTTGAGGAGCGAAAAGAATATATGGAATAGCTTAAAGTCATTAAATCTTCCTAAATTATATTATGATCTCACAATATGAGATTATGATCTATTATGCTCTAGATCTCATAACATGAGATCTCACAATATGAGATTACGAAATTCTGAAATAAAAGATCTGACAATAAGTCTTACGAAGATGAATTATACAGTACATAATACAACAGCATTACGTTCGAGTTGCCTTACGGCTAATAATCAGATCAGATAAGGGCAGAAAAATTTCAAGCATTCAAATGGTCGTAAGCTTCAATACTCAAAATGTATGTATAACCACAATCTCTGAATATTATGGATTCTCAGTAGCTTAGCTTGTGATATGGAGCTAATGCAAATTTCAAATCAATTTCTGAAGCTCCACGTTCAGTAAAGGTAATACGTTTTTCCGAGAACAAAAGCTTTTAGTGGCGATGAAATTATGATTCCAAATTAATAAGATCACAAAACTGCCTGAATAAAACCGATATCCTCCATTATGGAATCTCTTTGTTGATTATGTAAAAAATTATGATAGCTTAGTGATACGGATGAGATTAGCATAAAAGGGAATGGAATGCCTTAGTATCTTCCAATTAAACCCTTCAAATCGTAAAATATTGTTATAAAATGAGATGATTTTAAAGAATCGCAGCCACTCCTTAAATTAGAAAACTGTCCAATGTTAAAAAAAGACCAAATTCCCATACGTAAGAGTCGAAATTTTTCCAAACTAAAATTTAATAGGGTTCCAGGATAGGCAACTGGGCAACGCAATCGACTTTGATGATAGCCCGGGTTCGATTCCCGGTGGGAGCCTATGTGCGATATGACCAAAGCTGTCGAAGTACTTTTAACAACACCACTACTACTACTACTAAAATGTAATAGTTTCGTCATCTAAAAAATCAATTATCTGAAAATGAGTTACTTCAGTTAGCCACCCTGAAATGCTCGGCACAAGGTAGTGGAAATATGAAATACTCGGTAGCAAAATTCCAAGAAGCTATATCATCTCTTACCTGAAACTTTACAAAGGCTTCCACATTTTAAGAGGGACTAAGTCCCCTTTTGGAATTATATGAAGAGTTTCTATTGGATGAATCATGAGGAAAACGTTCGATAAAGCCAAAATCATCCCGAATGAAATTCTCGAGTGAATATTTGCAGGGTAGAATAGATAGGAAGAAATGTAAGACGACATAGAATACTCGGTTACATCAAAATAGAGAACATGGCGGATTTGTCGCTCATTTAACATTATGGAAACCATCATTTGAGAAATATTTTCCCAAAGGAAATTCATCGGATATTTCGCTTCAATAAAAATAAAGTGAACATTGGAGGGATTGAAACAGAAAATTTTTGTTGCAAAACTTTACAAAAATTTCGTTTCGATTCGTGAGATGGATTTTCACCAAGTTATGTCTTCAACACTTGATTATAACAATCAACATTGGTTAAGCATTTTATTAAAATTCAGATTTCAGGATTCTCGTTTAGTGAGATCATAATATTCCTGATTGCTCCGTCGTACGTCAAAAAATAAAAATACCATTCATTGATCGCGATTTCTTTTCAGATATAGCTATGATATTTCGATTCTGAATAGCTGTTATTATTCCATTTTTATCCTTCATTTTTGTGCAATTATAATAATAATAATAATATTGTTATCATTTTTATTATAGATGCCCACAAATGAAGGAAGAAAATGGAATGATAACCTAGCTATCATTATACTCGTATATGTATATATTTATTTACCACATATATAACATCGCCTTACTTTATCTATGCGACAGATGCACGTTTCGACCAAATAATATGTATGGATACGTCTATAAATTAATGTCGTGCATACTTCGCCTCATTATATCTATCGCATGGTGGTTGCGATGTCTCTTATCATAAGAGCAGACAGATCTAAATAATTGAATGAATTCAGTTCTTAATAGCATGACGTGAAGCAGTAAAATTTTGCTGAAAAAATAATTACAGTCCTGACAAATATTTCGGCTAAAAGAGATTGAGGACGGGGTGTCTCCTTTCTCTTGAAGAGAAGAGGGGAAGCTTGTACATATATACGTGCATTCAAAGTTCAAAAATTACCAAAGCAAAATCAAAGCTTATTCATCAGCATTTAGGAGTATTTTAAGATTTGGCAACATGAGAAATAAAATTTAGACGAAGGAATTAGATTCACAAACGAATAATCTTGTTAATTAACCCAACACTGAACTGAACTACACGAAACACTGAATTCTACAACATCAAAATAACGGAAAATTCATTACATCACGATGCAGCTCTTTGTCATGACGTAGTTGGAAAGGATATCCGATGACGTCACCTTCAACCTTTTACAGCTCCACATAACCCAGATAGAATCCTTAGGGGTTGCGCGAGATGCAAAGTAAGCCGTACTTCGGTCAATGTTTATCCAGACACAATGGTTGATGGACATCTCAACCAGGATGATGTTTGCCATCCGTAAAGCACGTGACGTATATTTTCGTGGACGGGAACGATCCCCGTGGATGGCGTGGGTGAAAGTATAGAGAGGAACTCAAAAATAAACGCACGGTTTATCGACCTCGTGGCCTTGGCAGGAAAGAGCGATCGAGGGAGGAAAAAATAACTTAAATGTGCGCAAGGGACCGGGAGGACCTTCCGCTTAAAAAAAGCCCTGGCTAACGTATACCGAGGGAATCCTTAAAGATATACGCGAGGATTGAATGAATACGTCCTACCGTGAGGGGAAGTGAGGGATTTTGGTCAGAAACGCACATTCCGGATTCTCAGGGCGCAACATCTATCGATGGTGAGAAGTTTGGCCGCTGTCCCTTTCCAAATACGAAGCTGTCCGACCCTCAAAAGAATGAGAATTTCCTCAGGCGAAAATAAGCTGACAGAAAGGAGTGGAAGACGGATGTTTTTACGTAGAAATATATGTATACCAGAGAAGAGTGGTGAAGAGAAGCAAATGTCAAACTAAGACCAGGAACAGAGCAAGTGAGGCAAACACCTCATAGCGTGACCACCAAAAGGGTCAATAACAGAATACCAAAGATTCACGGTCTCGACAAATTGCGACTGAAATCTTATAACACTACCATACTGAACATTGAGGATACGTTGAATCGAGCTGTAATTAGTGAACCCTATGAAATACTAATTATTAGCGTATCGCTGGAGAAAGGGGCGGGTTTATAATTAGGTGGGAAAGGCTGTAGCTAAGGTCCTCATCAATATGGAGGACTCAATAAGAAAGCGCGTAGGAAACTTCATTTTCATACTGTCTTGAATTTTTAAAGAGGACGGAACCGTTCTCGAATTCTCAAATTTCTTACTACAGGATGGAGCAAGATATTTTGAGTAATTATACCTGATACATATATTTATATGATGAATGCCGTAAGTTATTTCAATGTAATATAGTCTGCCCATTAATTGTGCCAACTGATACTCATCTGTTTTATGAAAATCGGTTAGCACGATTAATACCATACTCTTACAATTATTAAATATTATGTACACATATACCTCATGGAAGCTAGTGACGTTCCCTTGATATGCATGTGCTTACATGTATTTAACAACAAAATGGGCATTTATTTACTTTATTTATATTTATATACTTTGACAATTCTTTATTGGGGCCTAGATATGATTTTGTGCTTTGGGCCTCTGATAGCCAAAATTCGGCTCTAGCTGGAGATTTATCAAGAATTATTACATAAATTTATGCATTAAGTATTATCGTATAATGCATAACTATTAATCATTGCTTTTTTACGGTTAGCTAACAAGCATTAATTTATTTAATTTTTTGGGCAATTACAGCGGGAACGTTAACCGAATCAATGGACGAACTCATAAAACCGTACCGCAATCAGGAAAAACCAAGGAGATTCTCCAAGACTTGAATCCGAATACTTCGTGCTCGTGTGCAAGTATTCTAATGATTTTTGAGAAATATCGTTTCGGCTAATGAACGTGATTCCGAAACGTTATCTTCGTTAACCGATCCTTCAAACGAGGAGGAATTCCGCCAAATAAAACTATACACAAGGTTAAAAAGCTAATAAGTCTTACGTGCAAACTTCTGCTTCAAGTAGAACGGAATGTTCATTAAATACGATTCGAAACATACATACCGTTTCACAGTAGAAGTCGGCTTAAATTATGATAACTTTTTCCAGCCAATATAGCATAACGACGAAACAACCGACCCTTAAACTTTTAGAATGTGAAGAAGGAATCAACAATCGACGATCGCCTTAAACCAACTATCGCATCCAATGTAGCAAAGATAGCGTAGACCAAATATAATTAAATCTATCCTCGATACTAAGATTTCGCCATCCCAGATAACTAAAGCAGAGCGTACCACAGAATCATACGTAAGCTTAGCGAAGGAGCGAAAATACTTCGGAGAAAAAGCCTTGCTTTGGTGAACTGCAAAGAACCACACAGAGCCGCAGCAAACGGAATTAACGCTATCGGGAGACTCGGAGAAGGAAAAGAAACAACATTACATGCGGTCGAATAGGATTACCGCAAGGTGAGCGGGGAAACAGAAGAGAGAGATGGGATACCCCGACATGCCCACTCTCATCACATCAAAGGGAAAGAGACAGGAGAGCAGAATTTCCGCTAGCTCTCCTCCACCCTCACTATATGCGTATATATGCTCGTGCTGCGTCTCCGCTAAAACAGCCTTCCTTATCCTTCCTCATCTTTTAAGCTTCCTTTTGTCTTGATCCTTTGTGCTTTCAAAGAGGAACTCGATCGAGGAGCTGAGGATGCCTAGCGCACCTCGCAGACCGCATCCGAGGGTGCGGGGGGCAGCGGAGTGGAGCGGAAAGATTTGGTCGGGTCAAGGGTCAAGTTGCGCGGGGCAAGGAATTGGGACGAGGAAGTCCAATGTCTCCCAGGGTGACCGAATGTCTTGAATGTTTTGAGCGAATGAGTTTTTGCATTCCGCGAAAATTGGGGCCTTTCATTTTGGCTTATTCAATTAGCTTCCTTTCAAATTTTAATTTCCCACATGTCCTGATTAATCTCAAGCTACCGAATACCAGCAACCACTAACTAAGATAGTCTTTCTGGATTTTCATATTTAATCAGTTTTCTAATCTTTTGATCTCCGCGGCAAGTTTGTTCCGAATAAGTACACATGAATAAGGAAACAATAAATTTTGCACCATAACAAATTTTAAAATCATTATAAAATGTTCTTAATTATTGCTCCTCCACAACCATTAGAAACGATAATGTGACGATGAACTTCCACAGTTTAAATTCGGTTCTATGCGAAACACCAAGAGCTTTGAGACGGCAAACCAATGTTCCGCGGCACATCATCTGGGAAACATAGCAATAAATTACTGACCAAAAACGAATTAATGATTATATTCAGATAGTTGATCAATAGCCTCTTACAAGAAGAACAGATACTTGTATGAACCTCCTGACCTATATGGAACTGCGTGATTTCAGGGTAACATACAATTGTTCCGAGATTAATTCTATATTATTAATCCGAGTCCCACGTTAGTTAACTGTTAAAACAATTATGTTTACTGTAAAACCAAAATTACATTTCTCCTTTTTCAGATCGTGAATTATCACTTACGTGACTGAGTGGTTGCGTAGGGGTCCCAGCATGCCGGTTTGCCTAGGAGCCAGTAATACAGTTAAGGCACTCACAGAAAAGTATTTATTCCAAGATCCTTAAATATTAGTACAAAGGGATTCTAGAAGTAACTCAAAATATGTTTTGCACTCTCTGTATAGCATAGCATTAGAAAGAAAACCCAAGACTAGATCTGGATAATGGCCCAATATTCGTTCCGGAATATTGCTGCCTGATGAAGTAACACCAGGACACCAGCAAAATCGCGAAATCTCCCTTAAACTTCACACAGACTTAGAACGGATTTGAAGAAATGAGAAAAAAATGGAGTCCTCTGAATTTAGCGTTTTATTAGTACTCGATAAAGGTCAAGTGATAATCGTCTAGTGCGTTCTAACTTTCGGTAGGTTCATGATCCCAAAAATTCCCTATTAACGCCATTTTTATATTCATTGATAACGTATTCAACGCAACGTATACATCGTCTAACGCGTATTCGATTTAACTGTCGCCTTCGTTACCCCATATGTCTTTTTTATCTTAGTTTCAGTTTATTTACCTAAAAATACATATGTATAGTGTGTACATGTATATATACGAGTATGTGAAATATATTGCTAAGTGGCAACACCTACATACGTAATCAAAGCTCAATTCATCCATTCATTCTTCAGCGATGCTCATTCGGTCGACATGGCATTGGTGAAGAAGCAAAAATATTAAAATCTCAGAATAGAATTAAAATATTCCCAATACCCACCCTGGGACACCTATTAGTTCCAGTAGCAATGAGAGCAAACTGGTCACTCTACATGCTGGGTCGATTTCCGCTGTGGGAAGGGGAGGAAGTGCTTCATGAGGAAGGTAGAGATATAGACGAGGATAAGAATTTAAAGGGCGCTGAACGTTTTTTGCGCTTCGGGGGATGCAGAAAAAACTAACAATCCATACACCGTGTCCGTGCATCAAGTTATGCTAATTCGTGGATCGATCTTGAAAATGGGGTCGAGGAAATGTTCAAGTTATGGAGTTGAAGGCAGAGGACTACGATGTTGACATAACGTTTTCACTACGAATTAGAACTACGGGATTTAGATCTCGAGAAGCTTGTCCAAGGAATATTTTCGAAATATCTCTTCTCGATTTTATGCATAAAACAAAGCTGGATCGCTCTATATGAAACGCCTGGAGAATATATTGGAGGAATTCCTCGTTCTTAATCGAGGCTTACAAGCGCTGAATATGTAAAAAGAATTGCAAAAAGATTACGAATAAAGCCATAAATTCCATCTGTGACTGGTAGAAGGAATTCCAATACCCTACATGCAGATCCGATGTAAAATAGCTGTTGGCAAAATACTAGACGAAATGCAAAATTTATCGCAATCAAATCACCATTAAGAGGCACTATTGCAAATACTTATGAAAAATAAGGGCATACATGTATTGACGGGAATAAAGGTTTTTCGTAAATTTTCATAGAAAATATTACGACCATTCTTATGGGTTTCCATAAAGTAACGCCTTCGTATAAAGTGTATAAATCCCTCTTCATTCACAACTTTTACAAAGAATAAAGTCAAAATATGCTCAATATCATTACTAAATCTTTGTTAAAATATTTCTAAATTAGAAGAAAACGGCAGTCGAGGATGATCATTTTTGTTGCTTTGCTCATTAACTACGATATTTTTTCCAATTCTTATTCCTAACGCAATAATTCGATTTTTCTCCAACATAACTTCGATTATCACAGCAAAAACAAAAAACATCTTTCAGCGATTCTTTTCACATCACTGACAAAATCGAAGGAAAAATTAATTATCAAATTCATCGATATGCAGATTTTCACGCAATGTAACAAACTTTTTTCACTCTGAGTCATAATTTGAATAAGTTTTCTTACAAATTTTTCTAGCTTCGTTCTTCTGCTTACTTCTAACCTGAGAACACATGTTGCGTTACGGTAACTAATGTGTTTGAATAAAATCAATCGAAGAAGCCTTAACCTTGTGGAATTCCATAACAGGAAGCATGGAAAATAACTGTACAAATTCTACAGAAACAGATTTATCCTGATGATGAACGTTTAGTTCAAAACCGGTCGCTAATAAATCTGTTTCTGTAGAATTTGCACAGTTATTTACCATGCTTCCTAATGCGTTTGAATTGAATTGATTGACATAGTAAATAATAATAATAACATTCTTTAATGGAAACAGAAATACACCAATTACAACCGTTTTAATAATATCATTATTTACGAACCACAAACCATACTCTTACTAGAAAAACTCGATCGTCCGAGATTCGAACCCAGGACCTTGGGGTTAGAACGCATGCATGCTAACCATTCTGTCATCGTGACGGGTGAATAACCAAAAGAAATAACAGCAATAATAAATAATAAAAAGTAACTCAATATCTGCTGAGACATTGCATATAGATAGTATACATTTACGTTACATTAATTAATATCCTACATCCATTTCGTTCACCTTATCCTATAAAGAGATCGACAAAAACGAGTAAGACAACAATACAATCTTTTTAGATAACTAAAAGCGAGACCCATTCCCGAATATTAATTCTAAACTTCCTTTCCCCTGCATATTATGAAAACCATATTATCGGCAGCCCCCCGATTTCGGAAACCCAAACACGAAAAATTCGCGGAGATGACTTAGGTCGGGGATGGAAACCGAGTGGGAAGACAGAAACGGAAATAAATTGCCCGACAATTCGACACGTACGCAAAATAAAAGCCTGAGAATTTTCCTCCGAAACTCCTTCCCGAAAAAGGAACCATTTTGTTCGACATGCAGGCCGGGAGGAAAAAAGGCGACTCAATCATAAAAATATCCATTTCCGGAACGCTGTAATATCGAAAGTTCACTCCAAAAGGATTTGAATTCTCGGCCTTCGGAAGGAGGAGATCTCCGATATTGGTACTGCCTCGGCTTATGGTTCCACGGTGGGGAGGAATACGAAGAAGAAAGGTTTAGATGGAGGGAAGCATTCCCCAGAACGGAATTTTAGAAAGCGTAGGAGGTGAAGATGGGTGTGGCAGTCGAAAAGGGGATTAGGTGAATGAGCTTGTGTGAAAAATGGACAAGAAAAACAGGGTTAAGAGCAGCCCGCGGGAGAAATCGGAGCATTAAAAGGTTACAGGTTATTCATTTCGGTTTTACCAAAAACGAATGCTATCTCTTAAAGGCCATCGAGGATAGGGGAGGGAAACGTGAGAAATGCTCCACCGAGTAATATTCTGGCTCTTGCAAGGATGGCAAACTTGGGATAAGATGATTGGATTTTCATACGTGGCGCCGTAATACTGGAAATATGATGTTAAAGTTTCGGATTTATCGTAACACATGCTGAATCTCAAATCATATGGATCTTGAGGGGCTGAGATATTGAATCGAAACTTCGAACCTTTGTGAACCGAGATATGGCTTTGGAAGATTGAGCGAAACGTCCATTCAAAACGAATTTCATCGGAAGTAAGTACAGGGAATCGAAATCTAAACGCCACCCTAGAGAATAAATCTAGGATTCCTCGAGAGTGCGAATAAAAATGCGAATATGAAAAAAATGTGATAACTTAGGCAAAATTAAAATACGGACCATATCTTAGCATGCGCTTATTTCTTCTTAACTTCATTATCAGCAAGAGTTAGCTTTAAATTAGTTACACCACAATCACAGAAACGCCTAACTCAAATATCCAATCATCTATACTAAACGTTATCGTCACGTAAATCAGTCGTTTGAAGAAGAGGATTCCAAAATATCCAAGACTCCAACAAAATATAAATATTAAAAAGGATTGTGAAGCATTACCCCGCTTATTTCTATCTAGCCGCTTAGGACACTTCAGCGAGAAACGGCACGTTAAAGTGTCTAGAGGAACAAGTAAAAATTTTATCTTTTAGGAATGCCGAAGTTCGAGCCTAGGACAAATATATTCACACATACTAACACGTTTTATTCAAATCTGCCATGGCTGAACTGACTTTGAGTCTTGAAATAAACACGACAGAATCACTTGAGGAACAAGTTATGAAATACAAATTTTCAGGCTTATTTATAAGGAAATGACTGACAATGTGATGATTGTTCTTTTATAAAGAAGTAAACCACCATGTAATTCAAAGGGTCACAATGACGTTCCGACAAAAGGAAGCCAAACGTTTTTGTTTCTCTCTGCTAAAATTAAGGATCATAAGGGAGAACAATTGCCATAAATTCCTCGTAATTTTTGGGAAAATACTATTATCAAAATTGTACTGATAGATTATGCGCAACGTAGAGCTAAAAGTAAAAGCAAATATCTTGGAAATTTAGGGGCACACTGAGATACTACTTGCAGTACTATTCGAGCAACTCAACACGCGAAATCAGTCAGCGAACGAAATTGGTAAATACGTAGTATTGCCAAAAATATGTACATGCAAAACTAGCGGTTAGTCGATGTGAATTTAAAATCCTTAAAGTTTCTGCGCCTAAATTCGATGTAAAGACGTGCCAAGCGCAAAGGAGGGAGAAACATGAGCAGCCTTTAGCATTCCAATCCCTTCCACTTTATACTCGAAGGCGAGCGTCCGTTCATATCTCAACGCCTTGGTCGCAATTCCCTCTCGAGAAGTTTACCACTTCCTACGGATGAGAAATATCCAATACCCTCGGCATTGGGTGACGGTGGGCGAAAGAAACAGTATGAAGCTCGCAAAAGAAAATCGTCTGCACCAAAGAGGGGTGGAGGAGTTGTCCTCGGAGGACCTGGAAACAGGCGAAGGCTGACGTGGAAAAGATGGAAGCGTTGAAGCGGCGAAAGAGGGCCTATATTAAAGTGGAAGTGTTCGAAGATTGAAGAATCGAAATGGCGAAACTGGAATAGAGAAAAAGACCAAAAATATCTTCTGTATGACGTGGATTTCTTGTCCTCTACTGGACCTAGAGAGGAAGCATCTGTGTGGGTGTTTTGTTCCGGAATCGATTCGTGTGGGGAGCGACGTGATGTCGATAACAAAGAACGGAGGTCCGCGAATGGGGAATGAAGGAGAAAGACAGAAAACCGCTGACGGAAAAGTCGGAGAGGAGAAACACGTCAAGTGCTGGAAGAAGGATGGCGATGGAGGACATGAAAAGAAAGCCGGGATAAAAATGGCGTTGCAGTATGAAAGGAAAATAAGGGGCGAAGACAGAGGTAATAGAGCGGGATGGAGGGAGGAAAGAAATACATGGAGAGGAAGGATGGAAAATTCGAAGGAGGAAATAGGATAATGGAGGGTGAAAGGAACTGAAAGGCGAAAGTTGATAGAGAGATGAAAGTCCAAATAGAAAAGAGACAAATTTTCTCATAGAGCCAACTCAATTAATTTAATAACAAAATTAACAATCTCGATTTATCAATGGAAAATTTTAGAGGAAAAGTATGATTTGATTGGAGCATGTCTTTCTTTAGAAGGGTAACTCATTTTATAATAAAAATATTTTTAAAGGATTTAAGGAAATGTGAATTTCTTTGCACGATGAAGTCAAGCAACTAATCCCACAAATAGGGGTGAAAAATATTTTTGTATCTATTTAAGGGTATATGTGTATTTTAAGAAAAAATTTTCAATTGAGTCATTTATGGGGAAGATAAATATAGCAAAAATAGTCAACACCAAACCGTTGATTAAAGTTCTTCTTAGAAGGAAAAGTTACACAGTTAGGATCACTCACTGAAAATCAAGAATGGAAAAATTTACAGGACGAATGCACGAAAATATAAAACTGGGAGTAAAACCGAAGACAAATTCAATACACGAAATAATTGTACACAAGACCTGATAGACATACCTCCGTGAATTTAATCAAGTGATTTTTCATCAATCGAACCAAAGGCTCAGAGCTACAGCTTTTGATAACATGAAAGACAAAGCTGAACCATCTTTCATATGGCTTAATTATACACTTTATAAAAAAGACAACATTATGTCGTAATTAATAGAATAAGACAATATCGTAATTCAATGATTGTAAGTCAAACATATCTAATAATATTTAAAACGTTCGTTCGAAAATGTTCGTTTGAGTTCTCTTTATCTCTTAGAAGAAAAAAACGTGAACCATTTACTTCTAGCAACCTTTATCGATGAAAAGACGCGCTCCTGTTGGCCTTTCAAACAATTTATATTTACACACACTAATGAGCCAAACGTGAATAATCATGGCGTAAAATGAGGTAAACTAAATTATTCATTTGCATTTACATTTCAAGAGTAGTTCTTTGAAATGAGGCACAAAAGATATAAGGCTAAGATTTCTCAGAGAAGTTGTTTTATATGAATAGACATACTGCGTGGTATTTAAAAGGCTTACTGAGAAAGCAGAAAATTCGCTTGAAGCTTTCGGATTGGTTCAGAACGAAACGCTTATTTACAGTTTAAACTCTTCCGGCAACAAGAGATCCCGTGCTTGTTAAGAGCCCTTACATTTACCCAAAGAATTATTTACACTCATATTCTTTATATTTAATTCAAGAAAAACCTTCCGCTCGTGAATATTTTCACTTTTTTATTATTTATACAGAACAAATACTTCCAAGAGACTTGTGTAAGATTTTGTTATCGTTAACTACAGCCATTTTCTAGATGGTTTTTGCAACTGGAGAGAAAGACAATTCAATTATGTGTATATACTACTACGAATCTTGTCATCATTGATATAAAACATACCAACATAATTAGTAAAGGAAAGGATACTTAACTTCGCATGTAAGAACGTGCGTTATGAAAGGCTTAAATCATAAACGAGGGCGAAAGAGAGAGATGTAATAGAGAATACACCTCGGAAAATTCAACTCGGAAGCACTGTCCCGAGATGAGACTTTCGCGTGATAGCTCTATTGGTCAGAGCCCCAGTCCTGTGTAAGAGCTAAGCTCGAGGCCCTGTCACGCCATACTTTTTTAAATCCTTTTATCCTTAGTAACATTTGCAAAATTCTAAGTTTACAAAGAGCTACACATAGTCAACAAGTCTATAAAAGTGAAGGTATTAGGCTTAATTCCATACTAAAGGAATATTAAAACAAACAATTGGTAACTGAATTTTGTTCTCAATTTTGTAACTCAATTTTGTTGTAAATATTAAGTTAAGGGATGGTTATGTTTTCCTTACAATCATAATTATATTTTTTAACATAATAATCGACCGTCTTTACCAAGGCGACTTTGAGACAGCTGAGTTTCGTCTTACATCTTGCCCTCCATAATTAACTTTATTAAATGATAAATCGCCGAGTAAAAAGAAAAAATATAGAGAAATAAAACGAAAATGAAATTTTGAAAAATGCAAAAAAACATCAGCTAATCTACCTTCCAATTCGGCTAACACGGGTTGCGTTGAGGGTTACCTACACCACCTATTATCAGTTTTCAATTAATTATTGAAGCGAAAGTAATACTCATACAAATCCCGGTAGATGCCTTTTGATACAACTTCTGCGCAACCACAAAAATTTTCCCCAAAATCCCCGGACAAAAGTGAAAGCTACTTTCGGTAAGAACCTAAAATCTGTAAGTTTTTAAATCGTCTAGCTTTCTCTTAATATCTAGAGCTGGAAGTTATTACACGTTTAATTCCAGGAATCACGGAATTACGTAGCCTTGATGATTTCGTCTCGTTACCAGTTTTCGTTGAGTAAAATCAGAAACTTGAAACTCCCACCAAAATCTAATTGAATCGAAGCTTAAAATTTAAGCAGCCACAGCTCCGCGCGAATTAATTCGTTATGAGCACAACGAAAAAAAAATAAGCACGTTGTGGAAGTTGGCGAATGAGAAATTGGCAAAGAACCAAAGCAAGATGAAAAAAGCGGAGGATACGACACTTGAAGGAGAGAGAACACAAAAGAAAGCGGAAGAAGGGAAATGAGAGTGGAGGAAGGAAGAATGAGGCAAGAGGAGTGGAATGATAGAGGAAGAAAGGCAAAATCGTGCGTGGAACGAGATAAATGAGTGGGAGAGATGAAAGAAAGGGGGGGAAAAGAGTGAATAATGTCGTCGGGAGAGTGGTGGAGGTTCGCCCTCAAAGGAAAGAATACGTTCCCTCCCCTTCTCCGGATTTTCCGGCACCCGGGGATATACTCGCACCACCTTTTCTCACGATTGAACTCATGTCGATGACAACCTGTCCACTTCCCGCCCCACCGCTAAACCTTGTGCGTGATGGTCCCTCACACGGAACTGCCACACGCTGTTATTACACGCTCACTTTAGTAATGAAAGTAAATGAAAGGAAAAATTCAGCTCTCAGGAAGTAAGAGGAGACATGAAAGGAAAATTATCTGCAGAAAAACAGAACAGACGTGAGAGAAACTTTTACGCAACAGCTTCCTGAAGCGATTGAGGTGCGATACTGGGTAATTCCGTATTTCAATGGCGATTTAAAACATTCACATCATTATTTCTGCCACATGGGTTACGCCATATTTTGAAAGAGGTTGCGTGAAGGGTCAATTATTTCCCAGGAAAGTTTCGCTATGGTTACAAACATAGGAAGTAGGACGATTGCTCGGTGTTCATACCCCCTCCCAGTCACCAGCAGACAACATCAATGTGAAAGAAGGAATAGAGCTATTTAAACAATATATAATGCCAATTCAGCGTATTTACGCATCTAATGTATTTAATTACGATGTATGATCTATTGTAATCAGAGGTGCACCGGAAGCCCATGTGTGATGGGGGTGCCCTAAAGCCAACCAGGGGCCCAAAACGAGTCATCATGGGGGTCTAGCGAAAGTAATACCTAATTGACCGGTGGGGCTGAAAAGTTACAGTTACGCTCAGGATGATGATTGTTATGCTCCATAAAGTATTAATGTATACTGTATTTTACCACCTTAATAACGATTCCATCTGAAGTCAGTTCAAATATTAGTAAAAGAGCTAACAAAACAAAAAAGTAAATGACCCTTATAGCGGCTCGCGCCATGACTTCTGGGATACCATGCTTATAATTAATATAGAAGAAAATAGAATTATGCAATATGCTGAAAAGGGGAAATTTGTTATGTAAAAATGAGAATTTGCAGATTCTGAAAGCTTTTATCTCGAATTTTACATTTCAAGTGTGGATATCTGGGTATTGCATTGCGGATTCCTGCAAATTGTGGATGTATACAATTGTTTCCACCAAGCAATAACTTCATCTTAATAAACGCAGAAAATATTAAATTAATTAACATAAGCTCCATAATTTATACATCAAAAATACTCAAAACTGTTTATTTAAAATTCTTCAAGCTAAGTATACGGAATTCTTGAAGAATTTGGATTGAATACTTCGAAGTCACGTTCGAAATGAAATTCAACATTAAACGGCACGAAAAACTTGACTTTTCTATTTACAGGAGAGAAATAGCCTTTTGTTAGAATACACTGGATATTAGAGAATGCTTTTAGAAAGTTTGTCTATAGAGGCAGATTTTTTTAGGAAATAACGATTCTACATATTTAAGTCTCGAAGTGAGGATTAGCGCATAAAAAGGAGTTTCTATTCATCCATTATTCTATAGTCGGAGATAAAATTCCCTTCAAAAATTAAAGTTTCCGTGAGGAAGTAATACGGGTACATCTTCAGAGACTTATTCTCTGAAAAACAGCGGGCGAAGAATAATTTTAAAAGTATTTTTACAATACCCTTGGAAAGTTCATCGAAGAGTTTGAAAGTCAGAATTTTCTCCCATCAAGAAAGATAATGAAGTTGCATTTTACCCAAGGCAATACTCCCCATTTTCCATACAGACCCGTCAGAATAATGAAAGGTAGTCACTGGTCTAAAAGCGTCTTGGACTATAGGAGATGCGTGCCAAGACAAAGAATCCACCTGCGGTACTATGCTAATGGGAAATTCGAGGAGTAGAGAGGGATATTTTGTAGGCAATTACGTTATACTTAAGGAGAGTAAAAAGGCTGGAACGACGAAGGAAATGGCTTTTTTACGACAGTGAAAAATAAAGACATTGTTAGTGGAATCGGCAACGCCGAGAATATACCTATAAAAGCCAAAATAAGAATCTCTGAACAAAATATTTAGTAGTTTTTCAGTGAATCGCAAAGAAAATCAACTTCCTCGTTAGAATATAAATAGAGGTGTTACGCCTTTAGTTATCTTTCGATGGATAAAATAATAAACCAAACACGTAACCATCCACATATCAGCCAATTTTGTGTTACTATCCTACTAGTGTGAGTAAATATTTTGATCCTTTAATTTCGAAGAGCGTAATTTAATGGATAAAAATTTCAGATATATTCAAACCTTAATCATGTGAGAGAGATTAAAAATGCTAAGTGCAGTTTTATAACTGTAAAATTCAGATATGGTATATTCCATTCGGATCCTCTGTCGAAAAAATAACATTCAAAACGTTTCACAATCTACGTTACTCCGAAATATAAAATAATAAACCAAATATCAGATGTATAAAGATGGACATATAAATTAATATACAAATGTATAACATTCTTCCGGTAATTCTTTGTGAGCTTTAGAACATTTTTCACATGAAAGCTGTTTTTTTACGACCATAACCATTATAGTCGCATAACGTATATGAAACAGCATTCCCATATTAATTTTTCAGCAATCTAAGCTAAGCTCTTCATTCAAATGTTCTATCTTTGAAAAAATATTTGCTTTAAATTCTTATTTTTTAAACGTTTGATTGATATTACAACTAAAAGATTCTCTTAAATAAACTAATACAAGGAAAATATTCCCTTATCATCATGTTTGCGTTAAGCTTCACATTCGTAACCATGTCACTCGGTGGCGATATGTAATACGCACCGGTCACATTCGTAACAACTTATACAAGCCCCTAGCATTTTATTTCCTACAAGCCGTATTTTTCTCTACTACCAAAATCTTACACTTCTTAGAACATTTCTTAATCAAAGAAGTCAATGCTAAGAAATTCGTGGGAAAAAAGGACGTAGGATGAATTCTGAAATCAACATAATAACTGGAAGAGTCACAGGGGAAATTTATAAACCTGAGAAAAAGGGAAAGGGAGACTGGAAGTGGGAAGAAAATCGAAAATCCGGAATACCTTACCCTTCGAGAGAAAAATATTGGAATATATTTCAATAGGTCTTTTTCAAACAAAATTTTGAAAATCTTCGCAAAGGCATTATCATGATTACTGTAAGGGAGATTCTCTGATTGTATAAAATAATAACGAAAGCTAAATTTACTTTGACAAACAAGGATAATCATATTATTCGGAATGTCATTTCAAAACGACAAGAATTTAGGAAAGAACGAAAAGATGTCGTTATTTCTTAAGGATTTCCATTAAATAGATTTTTTCACTTAATGATTGAGCTGGTAGAACATACAGGAATGGTGTTGAAGTAAGATATTTAATGTCTAAAATATTTCAAATGTTTCTTAAGGTAGTTTAAAAACGTGAGCTCTAAAGTTAATTAATAATGACCACACAAACATCACAGATGGTATAGTATAATGCTAAGGAACCAAACTACAGAAAATCATCAAACAGTGCGAACACGTTAGAACTTTTTGATGATTTCTATGATTTAATGACGGTTTGATTTCTTAAAATTTCAGCTAATAATATTTATTCATGCTGTGAAAGATATCAATAGCAGAATGAAACTGAGGTACATAAAACGAAACAAATTAGATCAGCCACCTTTTTGACGAGACAGCCTCCATCTGAAATCTTAATTACTCTAACGAGTAGTCAAAATCAGGTGACAAACAATCTTCGGAGAATAAAGAATCGATGCAAATAGCATACCCAATATCGCACTTGATTAAAAGAGGAAAATACTGAAAAGTGCCACATTCCGAGAAGTGGTTTGTTAATCGGAATAAAATAATAGAAATGAAACAGTACTCTAAAGTTAGAAAGAATACGGATATGAGAAAATAATTGCTTAAAATTTGTATATTAAAAAATCTTCGGAAACGTACGCATTCATGCTCTAAATATTAAAAAATAAATTTTAAAAAGAGTTTCAGCTATGCTGATTAACCATGCCCATTTTTAAGGTGAAGTAAACTCTTTTTTCCCTCATTTAAAAAGTTTCCATGTAAATAAAATACTCAAAAATATTTACTCTCACCTATACGGTTCTAAGAATATGTAGTAGAGTACAACTGAGGAATACCGAAAGGAGCTACTATTTTAAACACGATTATGCTTCCGTCACATGGTCAAGAGGCAAGTGCCATGTTAGAGTTACTATATCACAATGCCGACAAACCGGGGATTTTCAAATTTTGAATACAATTAAACAGAAAATATACCGGGACACTATTTTAAACTTTGTTTTAATCAATCTTAAGAGTTTTTAGACACTGTCAGCGATTGTACTGCGTCGCAATGTCATTAAATTTTAGTCTTTCGGTCATTTCTCTTTTCCATCCCTGAATACTCAGATGTTTACTTTATCGGAAGTTTTATCCAAATCGGGACAATATGGAACAATCACCGGAATCATTCCTCCATACCGGGACTGCCGGGTTAAAACGGGAAGTACGGTGACTCTAATCATATAGAGAACCATCAAATAAATGTGATAATAGCACTGTATAATACAGATTCAGTATTATTAATATCTGTACTATAATAATCTAAGCGAAGTAATTATATAAAAACTGATTATTGCAAGTGATTTAAAGGACTGAAAATACAAAGACCCCGGACTTTACTTTACAATAGTAATTTCTTTGAATGAAAAATGTAAAAAATTTACAAGCAGGGCATCAGTAAGCAGCTGGGAACATGCAAATCAATATTATGGCCAATTTGTCCGTCTTTAATATATTGTGGTACTTGATGTATCTAAGTCACGAAGAGCACATTAGTGACAACCAGAACAACATAGAGACGTAAATGAAGATAAAGTAGCAATCCTTCAGATTGAATACTTTCAGAATTACTCCTTCGTATAATCGCAATTTTAAAACCATTATTCACGTATTTATCACTGATTCAAAGATATCGCTGGCGGTGCCGTGACATTAGTTACATGATAACCTCTTCACCGATACCAACTTGCTCCCCACTTATAACCACTCGTGTCAAAAACAACGAAAAAGATTACATAAATATCCAGGGATCGGAGAAAAAAGTTACGCCCTCATCGGAAAGCACTAGAAAGAGGGCAAGAGACTCGCTCTTGTGCTTTTTCCCAAGCATGGAGCCATCTGAGCGAAGAGTGAAGGATCTGGCGAACCGTCCTATATGCACTCGAGCAGGAGAGGAATAAGAGTCTGGGGCTGAAAGGAAAAACTCAGGAAATGGAAATTGAAGGGGTTTGTTGAGAAGTGGACAGAATGAGTGACAGAGGCAGGAAATGGAAGAGGGTCGGCAAAGTAGAAGAGGCTTTGAGAGGAATAAGGAAAGAGTCGAAAAAGAAGAAATTTTGTAAGAAGTGTATCGAATGGATGTAAAATAAAAGGTATGGGTGAACCGAGAGATGGTTGAGGATTCTTAAGGGGAGGAAAAAGAAACAAAGATGTTGACTGTTTAACATGACCACCACTGGAAGAAATTCTGCCGCAAAGGATGTCAAAATGTCACTGCACAGTTCGCTGACCGGATGAGAAAGAAATCACTGTAAATTCCAGTCTCATAGGTTGCGGTATCAAATACATCCAAGAAAATAAACCACCAGTGAATTCATTTTATTTTCTGATTACGGATAACTAATTTATTAATCAATTTACCATATTCAAACAATTATGTTGCGCATTACACACTAGGAGCAGGGCTAAGAAGATGTCAGTTTAAAGAACTTACTGCTACGCTTTTTTAATCTGGTCAACTTCGTTTACTTACAAAGGAACAGTAAATACTAGAGAATAGGAGCAAATACTTGTATTGAAGCCAGTTATTGAAAAATAGGAAAAAGAATAATTTCAGGAATCAACTTTGAGATAACTAGGAATTGAGCTATCAAAAATCCAAATACTGCGCCTCGTAGATTGGAGAACATTTCGAGAATTGGGGTGAAGAGGAGAACATTTCGAAAATCTAAGAAGAGGCGAAGCATTTCAAACTCGAGAGGTTCAAACTTACGGAAGCATTAGTTAAGATTTTATTAATTATAAACGAAAAAAACATCCTTCATCGAGACGAACCCTAAGGTAAGTGGAACATTTTGAAGGATTTTAAAAAACTCATGGAATGAATCTTGTAGATCGATCCAACACGATCATACGTTTCCTTATCATCGTCTATAGTATGGGTCGACTCTATCTTACGTTTTGATGGCTCTTATAACTACGGGGTTGGGGATCATGAAACATCTGATTTCTCAGACACTCTTTCATTAGCAACTCGTAACCCGGAGCTCTGAGTTTGAGAAAAACAGGATATGGGTCTTTCCAAACTTTTTTCTACGGAGATGTTTCGCCTCATTCCATCCAATATATAACCTACATTCATCTTCATGGTTCTGCATAACGCTCTCGCCATTAGCTCACCTCATCTCAGGAACCCCCTTACCGTTCTCTCAGGAAAAGCAAAACAGACCTCTAACTCTCCATTCCCTCAAACCCCCAAATCCTTCTGCATTTTTCATTTCCAATAAAATAGGCGCCTTGTATTCTTCCGTAAATTACGGCAACTCTTCCTCTCCATATTTATGCCGGAAAGTATCTGCCCTCCCTCACTCTAACCCTTCCTTCCTTTGGTATGCGATTTATTGACTTATCCCGTCGGATTTTATTCCATCCTCTTTTGTCTTCTTTCTCTTCATCTCCCCCTTTATTCCCCCTTCCTCTCCCTTTCACTCCCCCGAATACCTTGAATATGCACGATTCTTTTAACAAACCCCGCTTTCCCGGAAAAGCCTACGTGTCGGCCAGATGAATGAGTAATTTTACACAAACAACGCTCTCTTTTCTAACCCGTTTACACGAGTTAAGGATGGAAAAGAAGCACTTAATTCCCAAATAAAAAACAGGTTTAATAATCATCCGCCCCATTATTTTCATATATACAAAGGTTTCGGGGATATTCCATTAGGATGAATTATTCGCGCTTCTCGTTTTCGGGTAAAGAGATAGTTCTCATAGTAGTTTGAGAAGGTTTACCATTCCAATCGAAACCGTTTTAAATATGCAGCGATGGTATACAGAGGTAACAATGGACCCCTGCTGAAGAGTCCCACCATAATTAAAACCTTTGCTTCTGCTGAATGCATGGTCGAGTAATATTAAAAATTAGGGAAGTCACGTCAGGCGTTGAGGGACGAGTTTTGAAAATATGGGAGTATATTAAGGACGCTTTTAACGTAGCGTGCGAAAAATGAACACATTCGTGCGTAAATATTTCATAGGGAAGACAGAAATCGAAATGTTTTGGACTGTTAGTCTAGTTTACCTAATCGCAAGACGGGTTAGAAACCGATTTAAGAGGAAAATGATCTGTTGCCTCCATAAAAACAAATCTTCCAAAACGCAATCATGCACAGATCAATTATATCTTTTCTGTTTAATACGGCATCATTCATAATTAAATGATTATTTATCATGCATGTATACAGAGTTCCCTTACATTGAAGAAGAAGAAAAACTTCTGGCGCTTATTTTTATTCAATATCATCCAATAATATGATCAATAAATATTGTAAAATAATCCTGATTCAGAAACGGAAAGGAAAGTATTGAATTAATAAAATACGTATTTCATGTTAACATTACATCATAAGGACGAGTTAACCTATCAAAGAGATACGAACTTAATATTATGTATGTTTTTTACTTAAAATAAGTAGAATAGATTTTTGCTAGTATGAAGAGAGCTCCATTGAACTCTTTTGAGGATTCAGGATAAAATCTAGAATTGTACGCAACTCATTACGAGAACAAAAGGTTAAAAGACTTCAAGGAGTGGCAGTGGCTGAAATGTCTAAGCAGCTATATTACGGCTTATTTATTACCAGGAATCAGCGCTGATCATTTTTACTGACAGTATTATTAAGAAACTGCAAATGGATTCTAAATCGAGAGCCGAGAAAATACATCTATAAAATAGATAAAATAATGAAACAACAATACAAGAATAAATCAAATCAATATATAAATGATAACAGTGAATAATTTACAAAAAATAAATCAATAAAAATAATAATTTGTTAATGCCTATAACTCCAATTCATTCAAGGAAATGTGGACATAAAAATAATTAATAGTACACACTACATAAATCTTAAATTGATACAACAGTCAAATAAATCAATAAATTGCATATAATAAACAAGGAATAATAACTAATACATGTAATAATAATACATCACTCGCTATAACCCTATTCCATGTATGGAACTGCATATAACTTCTGGGAGGAGACGAGGGAAAATAAATTAACCTAATGAACCCCTCCGCCCTTAACTAAATTAACCTGTTTGAAACGGACGGAAAGAAATAAACAGGATCGAGTGCGTTCGAAAAACGATCCGACGAGAAACAAAGGCGAGACCGCCGGGAAGAACACTAAGAAACGCCGAATTTACACCGCTCCTGCGATTTCGCCTGATTCTCGATCGCGATAAAGAAGCGCGCTCAAGTGAGAGAGAGTCCGAGACAAAAGCGTGCTTCACCGACGCACAAGTGGCCATCCCATTCAACAACCGGGGACTCTCAAGTGGTATATTTTATTGCTTCCAGTCCCCTCTCCATCCCCGCGACAAAGGGAATTAGAAGAGGCCCCGTACGGAGTCCGCGGCGTTCTGAAGCACAAGCCATCACTATGGAGAAAGCAATTGGAAAGCCCTTCATTCGGGAGTAGAGGGAGAGAAGCCGCTCATTCCGAATGCAATTTGTCCCAAGTGACATTTCTGCCACTCCTCCAAAACTATCTTCTCGCTCTCCAATGCCATTGGTTCTCTCCTCCAACGCCATTAGTCCGCCCATTCTGCCTCTATGAGATACCCACCGCTCCGTTCTCACCCAATTTAAAATTCCGTATAGGAATGCGTCCCGTCGCCGTTAATTTTTCACGGAGCGCTCCGGCCTATGATTTTTTCTCCCCTCCGGTTGACGCAGGAATATACCGATGGAGCTTATTCAGTTTGTTAAGTGCAGGAATTTTATATCGATGATCAGTCCTCGCCCTCCCACGAAACGCTCTCCGGGGACTGATCAGATCAGGGTATTTTTGTCTCAAACATTGTGGAATGGGAGATAACCCTTAAGCCTCCACATATGGCTAGGGCCAAGATCAAAGGGGAACGCAAAACATGGTATCAGGAGGGACTCGACGTAGGATCTTAGCAATGAGACCAACAAAGACTTCGCTTCAAATAAACTACTGCCTTTAACTTTTTATTTATATCTTTCATGCGTTTCATCATTATCCACATTCATCAAAGCGTGCAAATCAGCATTGAAAAAACAGCCTTACCTGCACCAACCAATCACTGATAACAATTACAGAGAAGTAACTGATAAACCGATTAATAAACTTTATAAGATTTAAAAAAAATCAAAATCAGGCGAGTGATTAAAAACATGAAAGGATAAATTCTATCATGGAAGGCCGTACTTCGTGGAAGGACATTCTAAAGATTATGAAAAATAAAACTTCGTAAACTTCCACACTATTTTATCCACACATAAATAGTGTGGAAGTTTACGAAGTTTTTATTTTTCATAATCTTTATGAAAGGATAAGTTAGCGCCGATTTGCTATTGCTTGCTAAAACGGCTATTTCAAAAATTTCATTGGGAGACTAAAAATTATTCAACGTAAACTCCCGTGATAAGCAGTATATGTACGAATAGAGATAATTTTGATGTGCATTAGATTATGGAGAGACACATTAAATAATTAGAAGACATAATGATGGCAATGATTGACATTTCCAGTTATTTCTCGGATAAATTCACGCCCTTTTTCGTCTCCGTACAGTTGCACAGAGTTTTTACTAATTAATTTTCCAGTATTCTAGACTTCCACGGTATATTATTTATTTATGTTAGTAAATTAATCAATGGCCGATAATTTTAACTAATCATTGCAGAAAGAACTGATCGTTTTCTTAGGGCAATAAATTTCGAAATAGGAATAGTACCACATCATCAATTCCAAGATCAGCACTTAAGTAAAAATTAATGCGTTTAGACGTTATGGATAGAGAGCATTGCGATGGAATTCTAAAATCTCTTAGCTATGAAAGCTACACGAACCTGGATTCTCATTAGCTAGGACTATGGGGACATTCGACAAATTTCAATTAGCACGAAACAATAATCAGCTGAATTCGGCAATTAACGTTGAGGACTTGATACGCATAATGATGCGCAAATTTGATGCAAACACAAAAGCCAAATAGAAAAACGGCACCGACCGTAAACTCAATTGATAGCATTTAAATCCAATTAAAATTCTATAATCGACCGCGACAAAACAAGAAACATCTAAGCGGAATCAATCATACAGTACGCCAAGTTGCAGGATTAAAACTTTAGTTCCTATCATTCGTTATGCCTTTCATAAAAAGCTCTTAAGTGCAATAAGATTACAAACAAAATCGATTTTAGCTTAAATAATAGTAGGTAAATGCACGATGGATTTCAGATAGTTGAATGAGACATGAACATAGCATATTTTTAGCAAATAGGATCTGAAACTAGGCTTTTAATCAGCTAAAAATGAGTACTGAGAAAATGCAATGCTGTCTTAACGCATGGCTCTTGCCCGGGGGACCCACGAGCAAATTGGCCCCATGATAATCTGTATGTAAAGCGATTTGCCGTAAAAAAAATGTGTTTGAAATTTAATTAATTCTATGTAATATAAAACGAAATTATATTTTGTTTTTCAGATTATAAACTGTTCCAAATGAGTTTGAGAGCTTGTCGCAGGGGCCCTAGCACTCCTGTTTGCCCAAGAGCCCATGGTGTTGTTGAAACTGGTCTGAGAAAATGAGCTGAGTCTTCAAAATTATCTACTGAAAAAACCGTTCTGTGCTATTGATTAGTTAAATTTATTTTCCAGCTTTTTTGAGATCACTCGTTTTGTGGTGAAGTAATTAAATATACTACGAACTATTTTAGTTTCATACTCCATTTGCAAGCTGTTTATCGGGCTGCCATAGACCAACATCATAGAAACATGATCAATATATCATGTATTATATAGTATATTCAGAGGCAATAGTCACAGTCAATACTTTGCTCAGAGAGATGATGGGAAACCGGGGCCTTTACAGGCATCCATTCCTGACAATTTCTTCAATTCTTTAAACTCAGATAATTACAAACTCTTTCTAAACCTTTTTATCACATCGAATAAAACTGAAATTTAAAAAAATTATCCTACAATTGATTAGCCGAATAAATACTTTTGTCTTCGTAAAATCGGAACTACTTAAATATAGGAAACGACGACTTTAGTCCTTGTGGTTTCAAATGTGGCTTGATAAATGCAGTCCTCCTATGAAAATAAATTCCCCATTGTCTAGGAGTGCAATATCTTTCTTAAATCGCCCGCAAGAGGCCTTCTATAAATAACATACTGAGTATCATCTTCACTATTTACAATCGATACCTTATGGTGTCGTCAGAGTATTAGGTACAGACAAAAGGTAGGTAGCTACAGACACAATTTCTCGATAATATGTCATAATAACAAAACAAAAATTATTATTTGTCTCTAAAAGCATTATGGGGGCAGTCTTAATTATGTTAACAGTCCTGCAGTGCATATTCGAAAACATAGTAATTGAAAGTATGACAAAGAAGTGCATTAAAATTGTAGCACAGAAATACCTTCAAACAACCAATGTCATGGTGAGTTTCAATATTATATATGTTGAACTAGCACTCACTTTCTGTACGACCTAGTTTTTACATGTGCCCGTTCAATATCAGCGTTTCACCGTAATTATCATACTTGCTTCCGAGCCTTTTAATTAAGTAAATCTTCATCTTGTGCGTTTGAAGGTGTGTTCTCCGAAATCATTCCTACTTCATCTCGCATCCACCATTCCCATAGTAACCATGTCTCACGCATTTCCAAAACCACTTCTCTCTCGGAACCATTCCCTCTGAAATCTTTCTTCTTGGAGCCATTTCTCATAACCATCCCCTCACCTCACGCTAGGACGACTCTCAAAGCCCTTTAACGTCGCCGCTGCTCCCATTTCCATCGCTCCTATTCTCTTTCACTTGCTTCTCTTCGGAGAGAATACCTATCTGAGGACGACGCTAATTGATTTATACGCTGCCTTCCAAACTCTCCTCACCTTCCTCCATTTTGGAAACTGTGCGAAGCTCTGACCTCCGCACCCTTCACTTCCTAAGAAACGCCCAGTCCCTCCCTGCCGCACAAACACTACTGCATCGAATCATACTTGATAATGGACTAGTTGGTACCAGACGCTGAGAATTCAAATATGTTCCCGAAAAATGGTATTATTTCACGTCAAAAACCTCTCTTTCTGATTATCAGAAGATGGAAAAACCCGCGAAGGTTGATATGGAAAATATTTTTTTTCTCAAATAAAAATACTTGTCATATGATGGAATTCCATCAAGTTAAAGCTGAATTAATTAAATTAACCACGAAAGCTGAATTGAATTTTAAACCGAATGTAAGCTCCAGCTAAATTTTAACGCGACAACACCATGAGGAAGAGATTCCTTAGGAGCCGAAGTTCTGCTATCAAATTGCTATAAAATAAGAATCAGAAAAATAAATCATGTATAAACAATTTTTTTGAGAAACGGAGAACTCTATGCTCCCTTGCTCTGATACACCGGTACTCACATCTTAATCAAATAACCAAGTCAAAACCAAGTAGTAAAACAGGATTATTCGTGCCTGAATCATAATCGTCACTCAATTTTGGCCGTTAGGTCGTCGAAGAATACCCGTAAACATTGTAAAACTCACTACAATTTTCACTAGTAGACTATAATTGTAAGAAAACATTGATATTCATCAGAAAAAATTCATTTGCAGGATCACTAATAAGCCGATGGGACTGAATAATAATGCAGCTTTAATTGAAATAATTGAAATTCATAAGTAAAATTGAAGCGGAAATGTTTTGAAGCACCCTTTATGCATACATCAAAACAGTTCAGGCTATGATATAAGGATAAAAGAGATGAACGAGAGAGCATAAATCTCAAACAAGACAAAAAATAGTACAAAATCTTTAATGATAATGTAATAAATTAAAAGCATTCGGCAAAAATGTCGCACAGGAGAATACAAATTTAGAGATTTAAAAAATATAGAGGGTGAAGAAACAATGAGCTCTGAGCATACCGAAGAGCAAGAAATATAACAGCCGTAGAATTTCAGTTTTGGTATCGTATAACCTTGTTTATTCACCAATATCCCTAATTATTTCGTTGACCCTTCCGTAAATAAAATTTTCCCTCTAATTAAGCCATATTTATCCAGAAGCTAACCGAAATAATAACAAATACGGGAAAATGAGAAATATTTTAAAACATTTAATTTTGATCAACTCAATAAAGCGATTCATTTACATTTTCTTCCTCGAGGTGCTCCCGATTAGCAAACAGCAAAGTTTATTAGATGATGATTATTGTGAAAGCAAGTTCTTCGGTGCTAATGATACTAAACAAACGTAAAAGTTGTAGAAGAAAAGTAAGCCCCAGATCAAGAAACTGACATTTTTAAGAGCCTGTAAATTAAAATTTCAATTAATTAAAACGTACTGAAATATTGTATCATTTGATCCTTCTTTTTCGTATAAAATTACGCAATTGACGGAGAGGCAAGACTAATTGATATATTCTGCGATAGATAAAATTTAAGTGCTAAAGCAACACATCGAGAAGATTCAATTATTTTAGATAGAACAAAATGATTTGGCTTTGCGGTCCTCAGCCTTTCAGCCATTAAAAAATGAATTCTTCGAAGAAGTGGAATGATAAATTATTAAAAGACAGCGATTGAAGAGAAATCGTTTCGTTAGGTTCATTATATTAACGCGAAATTATATTTTCCCTCGGCAATTAACAACTACATATCGGTGAGTAATGATGTTGTCCTTAAGACACCGAGCGCATTGTTACGCTAATGAGATTGTTCCGGTCTTTTGCAAACAAGCCTCATTAAAAGATATAGAGCGAAAGAGAGGGAGAGGGAAAAGATGAATAATTTAATGAAAGAGGATAAATAATAAAAACCCCTTTGACCCGGTTCGAATAACCCGAAATCTCTTTTTATACCTTCCTCGGGAGGGCACAAAAGCAATCCATAACGGGCATGATGGCGAAAAAATCAAAATATGCTTTAACGAGGAGAACGTCAAGGATATCAAATCACGTTCCTCGTATCCATAAACCCAACCTCCCTTCTGCGGTCTCTTAAAATCTCCCTCATAAAAGGGGGTTCTAAGTTTAGTAAAAGGAGTGTAAGACAGGTGTTCTCCGGGCAGCATTAAAATGAAGATACTGGCAGGACGCGTATGAAAGATGGTGGAACTCCGCATCCCGGGGTTTTACGCCACCAGCATCACACCCCGCCGGTTAACTCATCCCTCTGGCAACAGTCGTCTTTATCCTACGCCTTCCCATCTGCCTACCCGTTTGAACATCCTCCGTATATCGCCGCATCGCGAACGTGTTCTCTGCGAGACTAAACCCCCCAAGCAGAAGCGGGTACAAATGTGAAGTCAATAACTCACAAACTGGCAATTCAAACCCGATATTCCCCTTATCCAAGACACGATCTTCTTCAATCTGGTAGCCCCCCAACACGCGCATTACCTTCCCCACTTCCCTTTCCCTAATCTCTCTCTTCTTTATCTACCTTGTTTACTTTTCCTTCAGCGCTCCTTCCAGACTTTCAATTATTACCCTTCTGATCTCATTACTCACAATCTCTTTGTCTTCCTCTCTCCTCTATTATCAAACTCTCCTCACCTTCAACTATCATCCATTCAATTCCCCGGCAATCCTCAGCGCCTCTCTCAATCTTACTTTACCATTCTGATTTCTTTCCCTTGGTATTCCCTGACCCCTTCTCTTTCTCCATCATTCTTCCCCTACCAAATCCCCTTCCCTAATGTTCCTCTTTTGTCCTACTCTACCCCAAAGGTGAAGCCAACTTGGCAATTACTTTCCCCCAGAGTCGCATAAATCCCAATCTCTGCAAAGCACTCCATTTTCTTAGCCCGGAGCCGCGTATTTAAAAACGATTCGCGGAAAACATTTTGAAGCTATTTACACCATTTTAGAGACGCATTCTTTTCCCGATGTTGTCCTCTTCTGAAGAAGTTTAACATTTCCGCCAGGCATCGGAGGTAAACTAATTTCGTATTGCCAAACTCCTAACTTATATGCTTTACAGAAAACGGAATCTTGGCAAGAAAGGTAAAATCAAATAAACTAAAAGACGGATTGTGCTTGCGATAAATATATTTTGATGCCATGACACCCTCATCGCCTACCCTAACGTTCCTGACCAAGAGTACAGCGAATCTTATTCAGTGCCATATTAGAAGGGAGCCTTTCAGTACCACCTACTTCCCATAATAATTATTGAATTACAATCGTGTCATAACAAATATATCACAAATAACTCATTTCAAAAGTTATCTCATTTATATGAAGCAAAATTTTTCCTGAATTTCTTGAATCACCAATATCAGCATTATTTTACTGTATTCTGGAAGCCTCTCTTTTGTTGAGCTTTTTCTTTTCTGAGATGGTCTTCGATGTAATTGCTCCGAACGTCTCTTAGTAAAAATATCGATTTAAAAGCCTTCATTTCCAATAATATCATAATGAAGGACAAATATAAATATAAAAATTCGCACAAATTCTAGCTTTATTAACAAATAAGACAGACTTAGATCTCTCAGCATCATCTTCAGGTGGATTGAATAGACCTGAAAATTACGCTAAGATGTCGGGACGTCGTATTTTTTTTAATACAAGAGGAATTTTTGGAAGTTTACTTTCTCATCTTTTATTGAGCCTTCAGATGGAGCATTATAAATGAAATAAATATCAGTGACCGAAAGCAGATATAATTAACGATATCAGTTAAAAAGATTGACAACTATCAAAAGACATATTTTTGTTAAGGCAAAAGTTAACTACAATGTTCACTCATTTAGCAAAATTCAAAAAGAGCCTGAAATGGCCTAATACGTAGTATCATAACAATAATAAAAACATCAAATAATATCAAATGATACAAAGTAAGAGCATAAATAAAACACTAAATAAGAACTTCAAAAAAAGTTCATGATACATAGACTAATTTATGGAAAATAGGAGGGATATTCTCAACTAACTCCAAATCAAACAATTGTTTTAAGGGGCAGATTTTTAATTAAATTATGTAAAGTAATACGAAAACGATAATAATAATAAAACTACTTTATTTCAGGGTGAGATTTAAACTCATTGAGGTGACAAAGACATGATGTGACTATAAATTCACTTTCCTCTAACAGAAACTTCCATCGTCATGAGTCTGTGGCTATGACGGCACAAAAGAGAACAACTTTCTTTTTAAAAGAGAACTGTTTCTCTCAGATCACTTCCATTCCTAACAATCTCATCTTTCCAACAAGATCTGAATTTACAGGAATAATTACTATCCATTCAACCCAAACGAACTTAAGTCTCTAATTGTAGTTAACAAACGGGGAAACGTCGCAATATCTGCGCAGCGTATGTCGCTTCCATTCATGGAGTCTATCATAGCCTAAGCATCACTTCTCAGTCCCAAATATTCTCTAGCTCACTCTATAACAACCCCATTCCTCCACAAGAATCCCAACTTTCTTCCATGCCCACACTTTCCTTTCACTTCTTGATATCGCTCTCTTCCCTCATCATCCAGCCCCACAGATCCCCCACATCCTTTATTGCACTTCTTTTCCAATTTTCCCCAAAATATTCCTTTCTTTCCGTACAATTCATCTACAAGCCTCTCTCCCCATACTCCCTGTCATTTTACGCATATTTTTCACCGCCTGCCATTTGCTTTCTTCGGGTTCCGACTTTATCATCTACCGAGGCAATTTTTCCAACAACCGCCTCATTATATCCTTTGCATTTCTCGTCCATTATCGCCACCTATTACTCTTTCTCCCCTTAACGCAACCTCCTTCTCGCTTCAACAATATCCGGAGGCGCCTTAAGTATACGTAGTATCCTAAGCTAATCCAGGCCATTCTTTCATCTCCATCTTATTCCTAAAAGCGGCGAAAAAATATTGGAGTAGTCATCTCGGCATCTTTCCCCACCGTATGTTACGCCACTCATCAATCTATCTTCTTCATGAAACACCCTCCGCGATCAATGGTTAGGTCTTGGAAGGGTTTAAATAACCCTTTTTTCGGTCGGGAGAACAACGGGGTTTACATCCTCACGATTTCGCCGAAATGGAATAAAAAATTCAGACACCCTGTAGGAAATTTTGCCTGTATCCCGCGAATAAATTACCTCCGTAAGGAATAGCTTTCGGATGTCGTCATAAAAGTATTAGCATTTCAAATTTCACTTTTCATATATTCCGCACAGTTTTGTTATGCAAATTTTCAATCGTGAAGGAAGGAATTAAGGGGTATATAAATATTCACAAACAAAAGCATTGAGAGACTATCTTTTTCGTCATTCTGAGTCAATTTTGACGGGATTTACCGCGTAGAGAAAAATAATTATGATGTACTTCAGTTATCTAGCTAACTTTCGTTAAAGCTCCTCATTGACATTAAATTCTTATCATTAACTCATTAACATGTAACTGATAACCACACAATGTAATCCGCTACATAAAAACATACATTAATTATTTTGTACTTAAACTTCATATTTTACAACAAAGAAAGTAAAAAATTTTAAAATATTGAAAANTTATTATAAAAATTCTCGCAGGAAATTCGTGGGCAACGGCGCTGAAAGATCGCAAAACGGCCAATCGGTAAGAGAAATAAACGAAAGATTGAAAATGCCGTTCCGATACCTAAGGGGAAAAAACTGCGACATTTCGCCACAATCCATTTTTCCTGCCGGCACATTACACAGCTTTTTCTTCCCCCGTTTTATATCCGAACACCCCTTACCTCCCTCTCCCCGGCAAATGATATTCTTTCCATACGCCAAATGTCAAATTCACATGTCGATACCATGAATATATTTTACCTCGTAAATTCAAACATCCTATTAGACCTTTCAAAGTAAATTATGAGAATTTATTCTTTGCAAACAACAAATTCCAACTGAAAAATGCAACAAATTATATTTAAGAAACCCTACTCCAGCATAACAATGAGTAGTCATAAATATAAAGTTTTAAAAATTATTCAAAATTAAATACGACTTGGTGATTTTGGTGAAGAGCTACAGCGTTACTAACTACTCGTGAACTTTATATTACTGCGGTTTGAAGAAAACTTTACGGCTGGATAAAAGAAAACGTTCAACTACTTAATGACTTAATGAGCAAACAAAACAGACAAAAACCAGCATGAATTAGGGAAATTACATCCGATGCGTTCCTGCTAATTTTTGGTCAAAAATCATTAGTAATAAAATCAGGCGTTTCAAGCAGACTTTTGGTGCAAATCAATCCCAAACGTTCTCCCAATATTCCAAATGTTCCTTCCTATGACACAGGGGCGTGCTTGACAAATCAATGCTCTATTCCAGAACTAAGTCTTTGCGCTCAGTTGCGTAATTGAAGACAGATAACAACTTTATCAAATGTATCAGATAACAAGATTAGGAATAGATTAAGGGTTCCTTCCCTTCCGTTATCTCACTCCCTCTAATCCTATATTCCTATTTAACCCAGTGTCTTGTACAGGGCTTAAGATAATAACAGAAGGTAGGACCGATGAAAATGCTCCTTGGACAGTATCCCTAATGGCTGCATTAACAAAATTGTACAGAAAAAATAAAATGTTGGCGGTGATTTCAAAGCACGTCAAAAATGTATAATTGAATTGATCAAAATTATCCTAAAGTAAAACCGAAAAAACTTCAAAATTTAAAGAAAATATACGTAAAAGCTATATTAAAGTACGGCATTCTAAATTAGAACTTGATATTTCTGGTTAGATTTATTTGTCAAATCCTCAAAAGTATGAAATAAAATAATCGAATTGTGGTTATTTTACTTCAGATGTGAAATTTAAGTTTTTAGGAAAAATTATAAGTTTAACATTACAAAATATTATTGCCAATTTTGTACGATTATTTTAATTTAATAAGGAGTGAAATGTCTATAAATTATTATAAATCGTGTTCTCTCATATTTAAGAATCTAATGAGTACAAACCGTTCCAAGCTAAGTGATAATTGGAAGTATTTGAAAATTTTAGCACCGTATTAAAATAAATTTACTTTTCTCTGAAAGGTTCGATTGCGGAACGTTCAGAATATTCGATTCTAAACTTCAGTTAGCCTTGAATTTAAGAGAGGCATATTGAACGTTTCTTCAATAATTACGAAATTCAACGGCAATCAGCAGTGGATACAGACGGTAAAATCCTATCCTCGAATCTCCTAAAATAGGAAAATTTCTTATCCTCAAGGAAACACTAATAACGCAAGAATATTTAAGGAGAAGGCATATAATCTCTTCCGAAATCTCAGTGATCGAATTCCACCAATTAACCTCAAAAGTTCTGAAAGGTTAGTAGCCTGAACTTGAGTGTTGAAGTCATTAAACTCGTTACACAAGGGTTAGGGAATGGAAGGCTCTAGGAACATCCCATCCTAACAGAGGATTACAGAATAGTAAATCCAATGAGAAAAGAATAAATGAAGCAGGATTTTCTCTAATATTCATTCCTAATTGATTGCGGCAAAATTTGGAAGTAAAAAATTACCAGTTATTTGTAAGGCATAATGAAAAACTTAAATCAGAATAGACGCGCCTCAATTTCTATATAATATGTTCTGTAATAAATCAAAATTTAAAATGATAAGATTACATATCTTAGAACGTTTAGATGTATTCCTGAAAACCCAAGGATAAACGGAAGTTAAATTTTAAGTATATGAGCTGATGTGAACATAATAAATTAATGCTTTTCTGGTACGCTTTACATCATCTGTGCCTAAGAATATAAATTTACCGTTATCTTTAATATTATTCTGTAATAACTAAATTCTACTTTAATCATAAGCCAATGACCTAAATTTGAAAATTCTAACGAAGAGAAAATGAAAATTGGAATATTTCGGAGGTTATAAAAGTTATCGTCATCCAGAGGTGAATAGAAATTCTTTTCCAACATCTTCTAGGCTACATTTCCTTTAATTAACTTTCGAAATAATAGTACATTCTTGTTTCCTCTAAGTTTCCAAACCTAATCTCAAATTTCCCCATAGATATAAATTGTTAAAGCTAAACCGTACAGAAACTAAAAAAAAAACATGGAAAGCCGTACGACGATACATTGATCAACTGTTTTTTGCAATATTCATTTCGACAGATTTTCATTTTTGGTGAATATATTTACTAGCGCGCAAGCATCATCAGATGCTATATATTTTAATGATTTAAAACTCTTTACGAATGCACAGCAAACCATGCTGATTCGATACGGAAAACCAAACGCTCTGTTTATTTGTATGCGTTTATTGCATCCTTATTAAATTGAACGGGTAGCTGCAATTTAAGTCGATTGATGTTTATGAAATGGATATTTTAAATGTGTATGCATAAATGTAAATACATGATATGTTTTCAAAATCCAGGGTTGATAAATAAAAGTAACATAGATAAATCTCTCATATCTCGCAAAATATGCAGCTCCTTTTTGTGGAATAACGATTATATAATCTTTGAAACAGGATAGGAAGGGAAACAAATTCTTTAAGATTTCATAAAGATTAAACAAGTCTACTACTTCATGAAATGGTATATTATGAAGTTCAGAGCTAAAAAATAAGTGTAAAATTTGAATTATAGCCTTCTCTTTTCGAAGACATATTGATTATTATAAAAATTCTCGAAGGAAATTCGTGGGCAACGGCGCTGAAAGATCGCAAAACGGCCAATCGGTAAGAGAAATAAACGAAAGATTGAAAATGCCGTTCCGATACCTAAGGGGAAAAAACTGCGACATTTCGCCACAATCCATTTTTCCTGCCGGCACATTACACAGCTTTTTCTTCCCCCGTTTTATATCCGAACACCCCTTACCTCCCTCTCCCCGGCAAATGATATTCTTTCCATACGCCAAATGTCAAATTCACATCGAACCAATCAAGGAAAAGGAAACGGTATGACCTTCGGGACACCATCTGCATTTTATCGAAGATACATCTTTTTCCGAACCCCTTTATCCAATCGTCTATATCAGTTCCTTTCTCCCAAAGTCACCTTCGAAGCTCGTAGCGCATCTGCCGTAATAACTCATACGACACATTCTACGTCATTATGCGGTTAGTGTCGTAGAGCATACTTGCATTGTGAAAAAACTGATCAATCCTCTAATATATTTATGGTCATCAGGAGGATAAATATATAGAAGGTATAATACCAAGTTTTAACAGCAAATTAATTATTCCCTTTTCAGTAACAGATATTAAGAACCCAAGATATTAACAGCTGCTGACCTTTCTGACTATTTTCACACTTCCATTACATTAAATAGGCTCTTACTTAAATGAACTATTGCCAGTGAACAACTCCACACAATTTGAACGTTTTTTTGTTTTTGATTATTATTTAAATATCCTAAGTTATACTTTACCATTGTACATTGATTACGAAAAAGGAAATGAAAATTATCCGTATTTAATGCATATAATACATGCTTACGCTTCGACAATCGCTTCAATTTATAACGCAATCAATCACAATTTTACATAATTTAATAATAGGTATTGATGGATTAATATATTGAGGAATAATAAGTCATTTGCCAAGAATAAACGGTGATTAAGATTCACTCCAAAGAAACAGACACATTAACTAAACTACACTAAGATAGGATTAATTAAACTGTTCAATCTCCGGTCAGCCTTAGATATTTAAATTCATGATTAATCATCTGATAATCTTTATAATTCGTATTCAATTCAAGGTTGATAATTAAAGTTCTTTTTCAGATTAAAAAATTACGTGATTCACGGAATATTTAAAGTTTAAAGAGAAATGATGATATCAACGTTAATTGTTTTGAAGTTTAATCAGATCACGATATGCGAAATTTTATGGAGGATACTTAAATGAACGAATGTACAAAAATAATTACGAAAACTGATTAAATTTCGAAAGAGAAACATGGGGTTCAAATAAAACGTGAATTAAGTACCTCGTAATAATTTCGTAAAAAAGCCCGAACATTCGAAAGTGACGACAGGAATGGCACGGTGGTTAAAGAGAAGGAAACGTAAAAAATTAATAGGAAAGCATTGATGTTTGTTGAGAAAGCGATTTAAAGCTCCATTAATGAGGCTATTTACTAGGTAATATCCATGGATCAGAAAGGAGTACAAATATTCTGCCCCAGAAAATTAAACGAAAAACGAGCAGAACTTTTAACTAATTGAACGAGAGAGAGCATCTGGTGTTATTTTGCCATTCTTTCTTTTCAAGTTACCTTACGGGAGATTGGATCGCGGGAAAGAGGCCAATCGTATGTGGAGAACAATAAAACAGTTAAAAGAGGGGAGGCATAAGGAATTGGTTCCTTTATTCTCCTGCTACCTTCTTTTGTTCGGGAGACATGGAATCGATCGAGATAAAGAGAGGTTAAGACGGGAAATTACCTCTCAAAAAATATATGCGTTTCCAAACTCCTATGGGACCCCTTAAAGATTCAATCGGGAAGAGGGCCTTCGAAATTGAAAATAGTAACTCAACACGTTTCTTTAAAGCAGAATCAATAGAGTAAACGAAAAAAGAAGTATCCTACGCGATAATGATCGTCTGTAGGAAGGAATTAGAGTAAAAAAGACACAGGGATACCCCTGTAAAAGATTTCAACCCATTTCTCTTAATCTAAAACCAGTGAATTATACCCTCAAAACTTTCGAATACGAGATTGGAGAAACTCTTCGAAGAATATGATAAAGCATAATGAATGCGACCGGAAATGGACCAGGTAATATTAAGTACAGAGTAAGTCAACAAGTGTTCGTTAAATTATGAAACTGTTTCCATTTAAATGGAGGAGATTAGTTTCCGTGATAAAATTGCCTTTTATTGCTCCACAAGTAGCATTTATAAGATATATGTTTATTGATGCAAAATTTAAAACATTTTTCTATTCCAAATTTTTGCCTATGAAGATTGGCAAATCAGCAGTGCTCGTTCTGCTTCGTTTCCTTAACGAACAGAAGGAGTTTAGCAGTTTCAGAGTTAGGGTCTATGAAATTGAAGATCTCAACGAGGGAATTCCGCAATAAACGTTAACCCAAATACTTCCTTTTGTTTCTGAGTTACTAGTTACAAAGAGACTTTTGGACTTAATTCTTCTGATCCTTTTTTCGTACAAATACTCGATAATATTATTTATGAAATCAACATACATTAAAAAAGGATAAAATTGAACTAAAACCAAATCCAAAAGAATCCCACCAGTCATTACAGATGAATGAATATATTGTTATGAATATATTGTTATACATTGTTGATTTATATATTGCCTTTGAAACCTATTGTAATAATTTCGTTACTATTTTTTCGAAAGTTCTACTATAGGACCTAGACTCAATAAACGTAATTGATATTGAAATTTAGACTCGCTGAAAAAGTAGTTTCAACTCTAAATAAATCTATAGCTAATTTCTTCTTAATATATGATTCCACATCAAGACTAAATGAAAAAATTAACCCATGAGTCATACAAAACAAATAATAGAAGAGGTTGAGCATTCAAGGCCTTTCTGGTTAAGAAATTAGCACGAAATACTGAGCTCACGCTTCTGTAACGACTCAAGATTTTCTCACACAATGGGCAACCTTGAGCCGGGAGTAAGAGTAGAATACGTGTGGTTTTCTTTTTATGACGGGTCAATTAATCATCGTTCCGATCGCAAAATTGCTCCGGTATGATTGATGAGGAAACCATACGTACAGCTTGCACACGTCCAGCAAATACGGCTTCCCAGAATTGATAAGGAAGACTTAATGGTCGATATCCAGGCACGCTCCTGGCTATTGGGAAACAATTTCGAACCAGGGATGGGTTTGGAAAGGGAAAGAGACATGAAAGACCCGGGAATAATCAAAGATAAATAAAGGCACTAATTTAGAGAACAATAGCTGGCTAAATAACAAATAATTAACGCCTACAAGTTTGCTAAATAACATAAAAATATAGAAATAACTACATTGGATGAAACAAAATAACCAAAAAATTCGCGTCAAATCTCTTGAATCATGACAGAAATATCTAGAAAAATAATTTTTAACTAGATTAAATAATTATTCTTCATCAAATATGGTGATTTTCAGTTCTTCTGCCGGAGAATCACAAAAAAGTTCTTCGTTTTCCAATATCTCTGAGAGCTACATATAAGAGTGACATCACATAAAATAGCGATTGATAGGGGAATAATTTACTTTTTGACTATTTCTCCAAGAAGAAAACAAACTCAAAATCCTATACAAGTCTTCTGTATTACTTTGAATTCATTCAAAACTTTTTGGCAATATTAATTTTGCCGGCCGTGTGAGGCCGAAATTACTTCTTCATCGGCTAAAATCGAATGTAAAGCATGAAAACAATCAATTAAAACATACTTTACGGTCCGGATAAAATTCACAAATGGGCCAGAATCGCCCGCGGGCAAGAGTATGTTCCCCCATGATCTACGATCGGTATGGGCTACCCGGCCCTCCGGCCAGATCTGGCCCGCTAGCTCTTTTCAAGGGGACCCCGTATTATTTCTAAGTTATAACTAGATCTTATTTTCACATACGTACCGTATTTTCCGGCTCATAAGATGCACTTTTTTCCCGCGAAAATTTCACCTAAAATCGTCCTGCGTCTTATAGACCGAGGGTGAGAATTTTTCTGACGTCATACAATACTAATTATAAACAATGTTGCAGTTTGACTTGTGGATTTCATCTTTTATCGCTGCGGATTCCTAACAATATTGCGCTTTTGTTTCATTCTTCCGTAAATTGTCGCTTTTTTATGAATCTCGTTTCTTTCTTTCAGTTATAAACAGCTCGGTGCGTCTTATAGGGAGGTGAGTCTCATGGGTATATATTGCAGGAGAGAAGACCTGTTTACCGACGAAAGCATTTTTAAAAAGTCATCGGTCCAGAATTTTTAGGTGAAGTAAAGGATATAGTCATTCCGGTAAACAGCGAGCGAGATCTTCGAGAGGCGACGACCAAGCGTTACAAGGAAATAATCGCTAAAACGGATAGTTACTTTTAGTCGTTCTTTCCGAATAGCATCAAAGAATATAATACGGTACATTAGGTAAGGCGTTAATACACCCCCTGCCATACGCCACTGGTGGCTTGCAGGCTAAAAATCGAAAATCTAAATGCACTAAATACACTAAATCAAAATAAAAACACCGTGTAAAAATTCCACAATATATTTCCTTAACCCGACAGGTTTCAACTAGTACATAGTAATCATCAGGTGTTCATCAAGATATCATAATGACTATGTACTAGTTGAAACCGGTGCTTTTAAGGAAATATATTGTGGAATTTTAACACATTGTTTTTTATTTCTACGTCATGGAAAGCAGGTTAACTATGCCTAATTTACGATGTAGTTAAAATTTAATTTAATTCATCTTCATTGTAAGCTCGAGCATAATCAAAAAAGATACGCGAAAGAGCTTGGTAACTAAGGCGCGGAAATCCGTATGTTTTCACCAACACTCACTTAAGACACAATGCGTGCTTTAAGAGAAACGGAAAGAGTTGAAGGAACGAAATAAAAACAGCTTAATTCTTTTTTCTTAAAAAATGTAGTAGGTTTCTAGGAAAGCGAACCTTAGAAAGAGGAAGACAAGGAAAGGCATAAAAATGCAAGAAGTGCCTCTGTGCCGAGCAAGAAAATCGCGACAAAACAACGAAAACGAGCGAATTGGAGCCGCGCTGGGCAGGAAAGCGACGAAAACTTGAATTCTTAGGTAGATCGCGTCTCTAGTAGATAAACTTGAAACGGAACACAGGGACAAAGCGCTGAATTTTGAATGACACTTTTCCTTATATATCCCCTTCCTTGCTTTCCTTTATAAATTTTCAACAAACTTTTGCGTTTGTTGAAGAGGTAAGTAATACAACTGCATAGCTCGAAATTTACTTGCACCGCTCTCGGAAATATATCGTAAGTTAGTATCAATTAGTTAATCGCCACGCCCACAATGACTATTACGTTCAAATATTACAACTTTAAATATAGGGGGCCCTATAACTTAGGATGACGTTTTGATAAATCACGGAAACTGAACAATAAGAATAAAAGAACAGGGGCAACATTCGAGAAATAAAATTCAACCCCTCTAAAAGCCATAATCAAAATTGTTTCTATATAATTCCCAAGGAGAAACGGACATGAAAAAGTCTGACGAGACCGGACCTTGAACCCGGGTCTCCCAATTTCCGGTTGGTTGATGCGACCACTGAGCTATCCGGCCAGAACATGTAGGAGTGCCGTTCGAGAGGCTTTGTAGGCAAGGGCACGTGAGTTTGTCCGTTTAAGCGGCACCGTTCACAGCCACGACCTCACCCACCCTCACCACGGCCCATACAAAGCGATGGTTACGAGAACCCCTTGTTTATAATTCATTCATTCCGATAACATTGCCGTTCTTCATCGCACTCCATCACCAATCCTAGGGTGGGGAATCTTTTCATTCGAAAGCCATTAGGGCGTAAAATAACTCATTAGCTCGCTCTTGAATGGTGAGTAGCACGCATTATAAAAATTTATCATCAAAATTGTGCGAAGAAAATCGAATTAAAGCACCAACTAAACCTGATTAGAATGTTCTTTTCTATATTTTCACTTGACGTCATTCGCTACACTGTGATACAGACTCATTAATTATTAATTAAAATTCTCACCTGATGATGACGCTATGCGTCGAGGCCTAGGTCGTTTCAAACAAACGAATGATCACTACGGTAAAAGGCTACCTTTTTTTTCTTCTTTTTGCGGAGATGATTTGTTATATTCCAAAAGATTGGAAATTTGGACTTCCGGATAGTAAAAAAGGTAGCGCGTTCGGATTTGGAGAGAGCGGTCCCGGGCTCGATTTATCGATGGGGTCCCACATGTGCGAAATGATCTCAGCTGTCGAAGCACACAAAAATACTACTACTTGCTCGCAAATTCCACGCACGATGTGCAAGAAAAATAAAGGAAAATTGCGCCTTGACCTCGAAGGTGTTCGTTTAGAAATCCTCCCAAGTCGCAAAACACGGAGACAGAAGTGCTAAGAACAACACGTACTCGGTCACACTTGGTGCCGTAACTTTCTTAACTGGGCAAGGAAAAGTGCAAATAAACTCGGATGGGACGGTCGCCTAGGCTGCTAACAGTCCGTTTCCTTCGCGGAATTCGGGAAATCTAACTCTGCAGTCTAAGATATTCGGTAAATTTCGCGAAGTTTAAACTTCAAAGCCAGTAAATCAGAGAAAAATATTCTGAATCTAATAATGGGAAAGTAAAATTTCAATTCGATCCCGAATCTTCCATATTTTTAAACGATTATTAATTTTAGTTGAATCGAATTGAAATAAAAATTTGAATCGTAGAAACAGTTCCTATTATTTGTGATAGTAATAGTCAATAAAATTTCATTAAATTCAATTGTTTCATTTTTTCACATTGAATAGCTATTCCTAAAGATAAATTCAAAGTATGAATCGCTAATAATTCAGGAGATCTCCGTTTAACTAAAACCATTTTCAATTTTAGCAAGCAAACTACCACAATCCGAATTAAAAATCATTGTAATTTAGGATATGCTACGTGAAATCGACTAAAAGAATAGATTTTCGCGAGACTGATTGTGATAATTCTATTTTATTTCTCCGGTTAAGCAAATGCGTTAAAAGCGTTAGTAAAAATGTTGATTTTACACATCTGGGACCACAAATTTCCAGTTTAACACGAGGAAAAAACGTTAGACTATTACACTAAACTATTTACAGCAAAACCTCATTATCCTGCTACTACGATACTAAATTAATCTTCTCCAATCCTGAAATCGCTCTTTAAAAACTTAAAACGAGGGATAAAATCCTGGAGGTTTTCTTACTTGTTGAACTACAAAGAAAAACAAAATGTCCGTAGAAATTCGATCATGATATAGATTTGGTAGTAGCAACCGGAAAATAAAATTACCTAAGAGACTGAATTTTGCCTAGAAATGTAGATAATTGGTGACTTGTGTAGATAGAGACTTCAAGTTGAAGTGACATTGGGCCAGCGTATGCAGTGGTGAAATGAGGTTATGACCTTTTCCTTTAACCAAACCAACTCTGTCAGGCCTCGGTAACTGCCTCTGAAAGGTAGTCGAGAAGCGCTTACAAAACGTTCTTTACTCCGAGAGTAACAAGATGGCAATGTGGAGGAAGGAACAGGAAGTAGGGAGACCAGAGGAGAACTGTTCATTGCATAATTTTGAAACGTGAAGGCAATGCCGAAACATATTTAACATTTGCAAATCTAAGATTTACAGATTAAAAAGAAAGTAAACCATAGAAATTTCAAGTGTCATATTTTTGAGCATATGTTATAAGTGCCTTAAAAGTTATACAGATATGAAATACTTATGGTATAATAATACCAGTGTAGTAGCTAGTTAGGTATATTAATAAGGTTATCAATTCGAAGGTAGGACACTTGAATTATATATAAGTATTTTAGTGAATTCAATATATGAAATATTTTAGGAAACAAGAAATAAGTAAATTTCAAGATTAAAATTTCCTCAATGGTGAATAAAATAGAATATTAGACGGATAAGATGTCAACTTTAACAAAGAAAAGACACCAGAAACTGATTTTGCCGCAGAAAACAAAATAAAACGCTTTTTTAACAGGTTATTGTGGCTTAAAATGAATTAGAGTTACATGCCAAAGTGTACAATTAGGTAGGAAATGATTCGTTAAACGGCAAGGCTGAAGGAAGAGTAAAATCAATAGAAGAAGGCGTCGAATTGCGAGATAAGGCTATTAATGAAGTAAAATAAATAAAGGGACGTACTTAAATATAGTGGATAAAACTACACCTTCGTGTTAAACTTGTATATGCAGTAAAGACTTGCATTTAATAGTCGATGGATCACGTTACGTAAAATCGGGGCTAAATACTTATCGTTAATGTTAAGAGGCCAATATGCACCGCTTCTGAATTGTCATTCGGTCAACAACCAGAAGCCCTATGATGCTCTTTCTCCCGTATCAGAGCATAGATCGAGAGGCACTCTCACACGGAGTGATAATGTATAAGCGAACGCGGCACGTACGTGTCTGCCTTAGTCAGCCCTGGGCGCCTACCTACGGCTTACGATACGTCTACCATTACTCCAAATCAAAACCCATCGCCGCTCGGATGCAATTCTCCATGTTTACCGCAATACGTAAGGTGAGCATTTGATTACCCAGACAGCGGCGGCAAACTTGGTTGGTGTTCTCCGTGTTACACCTGCAACCTTAAAACTACACCCAGCACATCAATGAGAAACTCTATGCGTTCACTAGGGCGAGTATTTCTGCCTTGGTCACTGCACTCTTTTTCATTCGCAGTCCCGTTTCATTCTCTCTAGCACTCTGCCCCATTTGGGAGAAACGTCTGATTGACCTCTATAGAAACTCCATGTTCCCCTCCAGAATGCTTAAGAGCGCTTTAACTCCTGTATTCGCACTGCAGACACCTCTCCGTCGCAGGGTGCTAGCTCATTGCGGCCATTTTATTGCTATCTTAGTTTGTAGCCGCGATAAAACCCGCTTTAAGATAGAATAAAAGGAGCTTTCCGACCCTTCTTCCGTCCTCATCTCACGTACAACTGAAATATCGCACCATGATTAACCTTACGTTTGTTAGTTTCCTTCTCAATTCTCGAGGTAGGATCAAGTGCCCTAAAATTCCGCACTTCACCTCCTTCCCTTTACGTTTTGATAACTAAACACCTCATCCATCACTTATGTTCCCTAACATCCTATATTCATCTCTTCGAAAATCGATCCACTCTCAACATCTGACTTGCCCATTTCCTCTTCCCTATTTAATTTCTTTAATTAAAACCATTTTTCTCTCACCATCTCCAGTATATCCTTCTTCGCACTTTTAAAACCCAGAATTACTTTTCCTGATCAACCCCAACATTAAAACTCATAGACCTTAAATATATTAATACCAGTCTTTCTTATGGTTCACATTTCAAATCTATAAAGCAAATACTTGTATGAATTTTATCAATCTTTTTATCTTGTACTTTCTACGTATCTTTTTCGAAGCCTTATATCATCACTTTCTTTCCCCTTATGGGTGCTTCCTTAGCCACTGATTTTCTTCTAACCATTTGAGCACCTTCCAAGAAAGATGGTAATCGCGCCTATATATAGGATATATATATCAATTATTATTTGTCCGATGTTGTGACGTTTATTAAATACATTGCTGCAATTTTATATACGAGTATATTTTATTACGATTTATTGCACAGAGTATGGCAACGTTATTATAAAGAAGTATAAGAGATTCACTATATCATATTAAACCCGGTATTATAAATATATAGTACCCAGGTACTACCATACCACCATGATGGTATAAAATATTACTTATCGCGAAGTATATGTTAGGATTTATGACATAAATTTATTAAATAATATTGTCTACGTTTCCTATCCTGAAGTTTCCCTGACGAGTCATTCCTAAGAGTGTCTCACTCGGAGACTTTGATGATACATTTTATTTTTATGAGTAACTCTTCCCTAATCATATCTTCATTATTTTTAAACCTATGCATGCGTGACATAAATTATCATTGTGAATAATTTACGAAATGTCACCTCGATGCAGAGTTAATTCATGGTATGACAACTGACAGACAAACCTATCGATGCGTTATGACACAACCAAAAAATGATACTCTACCATAAAAATTATACGACGATTTACGGTGACCCGAAGAAAAATTGAAATTTTGTTCTCAGTAGAAATCTATTCCGGATTTCCATCTTTTCCGCGACAAATATTAACCCTTGACTACATTTAGTTTATCTTTCCCTCGCTCCAAGAGAAAAAATCAACTTGATAGACAAAGCTGGGAAAAAGAGACTTGAGAACCAAGTGATTAATTGGAGAAAAATATTTTTCTTGCAGCAACGCTTGGGAGCACAAACGCCTCCAGCGTAACGGGAGAATTTTTCCCTTTTAATTGTATGCTTTCACAGGTGGAGCAGTTTCTCACGCAAGGGTGGATCCTCTAAAAAACACTTTGATAATTATTTTTTGGCAGAAATATAGCAAACGCGAAAATCGATAAAAACTTAATTTATGGACTCTGAAAAAATTATTTAGAGGTGGGTGGAATATTCTCTTCTCCTCCTGAAAATTCCTTCAATTATCATAAAGGCGAAACAAAGAATATTAAACAATACAAAAATATCCACTCCATTCCGTTCAAAAATATTTCCAAGAACGATTTTTTTAACTTTTTGTAAATTAAACGGTGGAAGTTTTCTCTTCAATAAACGGTCTTCCGGGACTCAGAGAACAAGGAAGATCAGTAAAATTTACGAATGAATATAAAATATACGTAAACATCGGATAATGAGAAGCCAAAATGTACTCATAACAAATTCCCCAAAGTCGAATCAAAAAGTTAAAGGTAATACTTAGAAAATAATCAAAGAAATATAAACCTGTTCAAAACTGAAAATACTTGGATGCTGAACGAGCAGTTATATAACAGCCTTCTGTAATGATAATTGTGTGCGTATGTGTTATTTGAAAGGGAATAACTTAGGTATGACCACGTTTTGGAAGAACTTAATATGTACATGTCCAAAATATTTAAAAGTTAGACAGAGATCTCAATAGCAAGTAAACTTTAAAACGAAATATTATAACATAGTTAGGGTGCGATCGTGGATACCTTAGTAATACGTTATATTCTCCAGAATATGTTAAGCTGTACCATTATCAAGGCTTTGGGCGCAAACAAAACACGAAAACACAAAAAAAAATAATTAACAAAAACCAACGAAAAAAGCATGACTCGATCTTTAAATCCCGCAATGGAAAATATTACCTACGTTTCCATATGATTAAATATATCTCACATTTTCATAGTTTGAACATTAGCTTAAAATGTTTAGACCACTCTAAAGTCAATTTGTGGACAATTTCAAATATTATTAGACCGTGATGAAGCACGGAAGGAATTCTTAAAGAGAACAATATAATTAGATAAGATATGAAAAATAGTTTCTATATCAACGGTCAGTGATATTTAGGTTCTCGAAGCTGTGCATAGAATTGAGGAAGGAAGTCCGAGAAATTAAACATAATTACAGTTAAAGACTGCGAGTATTTAAGCGTACTGGAAGATTGGGCTTTTTTGGTTCTTGATGACGTATCTTTAAGCTCACTTTAGCTCACACACAAGAACAAAATACAAATTAATAATTTATCAGAATCGAATTAAGTACGCCTGATGAGAAAGATGAATACGAAGCTTAGTTCGCCGATTACTTGTGCTGGGAATCAGTAAAACTGATTCTCAGTTGGGTTAAAATTTACAAGGATATTAGAGCTTCGTACTTTTAATTTAAATGAATACGTCCACAAAGAACCAAGGGTGTTATTCCTTGCTGCTTAAAGCAACTCCCCAATCTTCTCAATCACATTTAGCCTCCGAATTCGCCCAGGTAGAAAAAAGCTCTCAGTGAAATTTGAGAGTAAAATAAGGCGAAAGCCATCAGCTCTGAGCTCTCTTGCTCACTCACACAAACCACCTCAAAAGTATGACCGTGTTGACAAACAAAATTTTGGCCAAATCGTGTGGGAGATATTATGTAAATCGAGGAGTCAGTGTACCGAAAATCTCGCGCATTCTAAAACGAAATAACGCACGGGATCCGAGGAGGCGAAAAAACAACAGATCTGTGAGGTGGATGCGGGATGCTTGAGAAGGAGACGATGAAGTAAAGATGGTTATGGATGGTGATGAGAAAAAGAGGTTGGGAAGTAAAAGAAAATAAAAGGCCTTTGGAGGAACTGGAGCGGAATGGAACATCGCGCTTGCCCGTATCTTTGCAGTCGCGCCACCTTAACAGATCCAATGAACACCTCTTTCGCGAGCATCTACAAGTGGGCTGACAGGGGATACGAGAGTTGAAGGCGCATTTCCAGGGGTCTTTCTTTCGAACGCTGTACGCCTCGGGAAACGTAAAGTAAAATTAAATAGAGAACTCCGAGGAGGGAGATGTTATTTTATAAATCGAACTTACACGTAGCGGATCTTTGAGAATTTTTGGGGCGGCTTTCAGGCTGAATTGATTTTTGCGGCGTACACTCAAGTTAATGAATTCGAGGCTTTTATAAATCAATGAGATTAATCAAAAGCCAATTCACTACATTACAATAAATAAATTTAAAATAATTTAGAATAGATTATTAAAAATTATGGAGAAAAAATGAATCATGGATTAGTTTGTAAAAGATGTAGAAAAGCCTTATATCAGGATATACTCGTATAATTCTGATGGATCTTGAGGTGACCTCGAAGTAAAATTAATAATAATGCCAAACTACTTTCATAGCAATAATAACCGCTAACAATAGTCTTTCTGCGTCATAGGATTGCTAATTAGTTATAAAAATTCATTATAAGGTACATAAAAATTAAATAAATTATAATCGAAATATTTTTCTTTTTAAGGATGTACGGATGCAAGGATATACTAAAGAAATAGTCGGGTCATATTATTCCGAGGTACTACTAAAGAAGAACAGTACTGTAATGAGTTTACAAACAACTACTGTGTTATTCTAAAGATGTCCTAATTTTGGAACAATGAACGCGCAAACGCCATAAAGCTAAAATCCTTGGGAAAGCCTGAGAACAAAGCGACTGGAAATGTAAAAAAGTCTAAATGTACGAGTCAGAAGCACGCATAACTGTGCACCAAAAGGCTTCTAATGAGATAGTTAAACAGCAGTGATAGCTGCAGCATTACATGAGTTACAGGAACATGGGCAACACTCCATTGGCTCCGTAAAATTAAACCGATTTCATATAATTTCAATAAAATGATTTTTTTTTGACATAACTGTAGAAAAAATTTCAACTTTTGATCCCAGGTTATTGTTACACGATTAAGCTTCTAAAGAAATAAATTTTATTATTTCATAGGAATCATAATATCGTCAAAACACCGAAAGCAACAAAAATTTACAAAAAAAATCTACCGGAATCCAGCAACTCGCAAAACTTCATAGTGCCTTAAAAACTGTGTGAATATTAAATATTTTTCCTAGAAAATATCTTCAATTGACTCGAGCTGAATCAAGAATTACAATAGCAATACGGGCATGTTTCATAATATCAAGCGTCCTCTTTTCTAAGTATACACAAAAATGTACACATATGGCAATATCCCGAATTTCTGAGAATGAAAAATGTACGAAATAAGAGCAAATGAAACGAAACAACAGGCAAAAGTAGCTGCGAATGAGAAAAATATTCAGAGAAAACATACTAAACAGTAAACTACTGCTAGTAAAGAAATAAAACATATTGAAAAGTATATATATACAATAGTAAATCGTACTGTATATTTATGGAAATTTAGTATATTAATCAGCATCATAACCAGGTATCACTTCAGTCTCCGGCTATTAGTAATTCATACACGTGTCTCAAAAACAAATCTCTTATGGATTTCTTTCTGGCTTTGATACAATATCACATTCGAAAAATTTAGAACATTCTAAGCAATAAAGTTACCTACTAAGGCAGACACTGATCATTCATGTTTAATAATAGTTAGAGAAACTAATTCAAGAAATCCATGATTTAAGGAAGTTGAAATCTACTTCATAAGAACTCGATAAAACATTCAATTACTGAATATTTAGAAACTTTACCAAATATATCTTCATATATTCTTTCAATTCAATTATATTTTTGCAAGAGTTTGACTGTGATTTTAAGTCATATAATTACACTAATTATTTTACCGCAAAATATATTCATTGGTGAGAGATATCATCGTTTCCTTTATGTTGTAAAGTGCAAAAAATATTCGAGAGAACCTCATTTTCTGCTCATCCCTATCATCAAGCTCTTTGCTTATAAATAAAGGTATATATCATACACTTCGATCGGTCAAAAGATACAATCAGCATCTTTTTTAATTTTGATTAGAAAAGTGTGCTTATAAACCTCGAATTATACATCAAAAGAAACATAACAAATTATCGGATTAATTGGTATGAAAATGTGTTATTCCTTCAGCAAACGAAAAATACCAGACAATCATAATACTATTTTGATATTTCAATCTCAACTACCCACACGCCTAATATAAGATCTGAAACATACAACTCCAGAAAATGAGATGACACGATTGTAAGTAACCTGATTTCTCTCTGTTTATCTGAAGAGTCGACGGAAAAACCGTGCCATAACGGATTAAGCAGAAAAAAACGTACAATATACCGCTATTTGGCGTATATTTTAGCGAAGAGTACATTGCTACCGTTACTTTTGGTACTCGGCCTAGTCGTATGAAAAGTAACCATCATCAATCAGCGCAACGAAAAACAAACCGTTCATTCATGTCGCATCAAAATCGAGCATCGGATATGGAGAGCAACGAACTCCACCAAAAATACTCAAAAACATGAACTACTTAGAAACGGCCGGTGATTAAATACATGTGAGAAAAAGCGGAAAATTTTCTGCATGCCTATCATATGCTGTTCTGAATTAATTCCCGGATAGCAGATTAACCAAAAAAATACATACTGCAAGTTACTTACGTGCATGGCCATGTCTATGGACATGGGAATGTGCTTAAGATACTTATGTGTATGGACGTGTGTATGTACTTAAGTTGCACGCCAATGCGCAGCATACATGTTGGTCCTCACGATCTAAAGGAAAATCGCTAATATGACGAGAGGTCATTTTGGATTTAAACAGCTATAATCTTGTAGTTTTCAATTACCAGAGATTTTCGAATACCCTGAGGTTGATGCCATGTAATTAGACCTGTAAGTGATGTTACAGTAAGCACATACAAGCATCAAAATTTAATTGTTATTAATAAAAAATCCCTCCTTTTAATAACTAAATTTACATCGAACATCCGTTCATATGTTGAGTCTCTTATCGATCTCTCCATTTATTCGCAAACTGAAACACCGATAGTTTTTATTTGGATCTAATAACCGTTATTTGATAGGAAATCTAAGGAGCCTGTAATGCATTGGATGACTGACAACAAATTTCTGTAAAAATATGGTGTTTAGAAGGTATGCTGTTGTGTATTTATGTTTAAAAATGTAGGTGAATAAGCTAAAGTCGAATGTAAATTATGTGACAACAGTTAGGAAATCTGACAAAATCCTTATATGTACTTGAATAGTATTGTAGTAGGATCAGTATTGTTTTAAGTGCTTCGATAGCTGAGGTCATTACGCACATAGGCCACCAGCGGGAATCGAACCTGGGACCGCTTTCTTCTAAGTTTAATGCATTGCCCACTTGTCTATTCGGGAGCCTTGAAAAGTGTTATATATCACTACAATGAACTGTACTACACAGGGAAACTGGCGCTCCTAGATACCCAAGTCGGCAACGCATTCGAATTCGGTGATAGCGGTCCCGAGTTCAATTCCCGGTGGGGGCCTACGTGCGAAATTACCTAAGCTGTCGAAGCACTTTTAACAGTACTACTAATACGAAACAGGGATACTGTATTGAGATGTGTAATGTGTGAATTGTGAAGATAACGAAATTGATATATGAATTGATACAAATATAATTTTAATTGTTACGATATTGTAATGATCTCTCTGTATATTTTGTAGGTATGTATAATATTGGCCTTGCCTTGGCTTAAACCAGGCCTTGCCACCTGGTTTGTGGCTAATCTGCAAGAATTTCAACAACAACCCGTTTCAACAACCGATCCTGCCTTTATTAATATGCTACATATGAATGATGTATATTATCAATCAAATTTTTGTAACGAAAATATTTACAATGAACGATTAGTGAAGCTTACGTGGACTTCTTTATTCTCAGCGCGGATAACAGTGAGTATAGTGCATTCCAAAAATGTTTTTCATCCGTCTAATTTGTCCTAAGAAGCGCAACCCTCTCACCAACCCAACAAATGAACCCTTTGGAGGAGAGAGGATAAAAATCTCGCCCTTAACCGAAAACGCAGTAGGGTACGAAAGAAGCAATGATGAGGTTTGCGGCACTTGAGAGCATGCGTCCTACCTTCTCAAGAGCTACACACTCCTCGAACACGCACCGACTAAGGAATGCGGGATCGGATCCCTCGAAATGAACGCGAATTTGACGAGTGGAGGGAAAAACCCCTTATCGAGCAAAACTCCAAACCTCCCTTTCTAGTCACTTTGTAAGTTACCCTCAAAAGTGACTCTTCCTTCATCCTTTACGTCCTACTTCTAAGTAGGGTTGCCACTCGTCCGGTTTACGCCCGGAAAAATCCTCCAAATCAAATCATTTGTCCCAAGCTCGTTTCTAGTTGGAAAATTAATTTAAATTAGTGCAACGCAGTAGACATTCTATCATTACTGTCGTTCCAAAAGGATCGATTTTCAGCTAGCTACTCCTAGGGTGAGCAAAAATCAACAAACAAAATTATCCTTAGCCAAAATTCTTCCCCTTCAACACATTCCGAACCATTCTACCAACTAAGTCGACAAAATTAGAAAGCTGCTCATGGACACATACGTCAACAGATACACCTAACGTAAGCAAATTTAACTACCTTTTGAGTTAGCGTACTTAAACCTTATTCTCTAACTAACCAAAGATTGCGATGAAATTAGATCATTTCATAGCTAATTTCAGACGCAGAAAACCCTACAAAATGAATATTTTGTCTATCTATAGATAGAATCAACATGCATATACTATGATCATCTCCTCTCCAAATTTTTACACAAGTATTTTAGGGATAAAATTGTGCATCAATAGGTATAACGGAAAATGTATATAGGCATACAGAAAAATTAAACGTAAATATAGCCACGTAACAGGATATCTATTTTTCGCAACTGCTTATCCTTGGGTTTTAAGGCGCACACCTCCTTGTACAAAGTTAACCACTTTTTCCTTTTTCAGGTAATTACAGACTCCAGATAATTCGCCGTGAATAGAGAGGATTCAAGGAAATGTTGCATTCCCTGTAGTCAAACATTGCGTCAAATTCAGAACAAGGATAAGCGCCCGCTAGAATAAAATCGGGAGCTTCGCACACTTGAGGGATATTAAGTGTAAATGAGACTCAAAAGGGAAACTTCAGAGTTTTAAATGACAGAAATTTCTCGAAGTTGGAATCCGTTCGCATAAAATTAAGCTCGAGACATATTTTTTTACATCTTCCATTCCAAAAAGTTTATCGTCAAAAATAAATGAATCCTACTATCAAACGACAAACGAAAGAAAAATGAAATCCGCGAAGGTGGCTTTGAGGACACGATATTGAACGAAGATGAAATAAAACAGGTTCCGCAAAGATTCTCTTCGCATTTTATTTTCGCAATTAATTGCACAATGATAATAACTATTTATCAAAACTTGTGTCGATTAACAAATGATTTACTGTCATAGCAGTTTTATACTTTAAAATCCCGAACTATATCCAGGATCTAGGTTAAAACTAAGAATTACTTATACTCGGAATAAGGAATTTATATAAAAACAAAACAAAACAGGGCTTGAAATTAAGGAAATTTGAGACTAGATATTCTACACGATTTTTAGCATACTTTCACAATATTTTTTTTATTTTTCCAGCTTCTTCGACATAGAAGCAACTAGAGAAATATGAAAATAAAAAACGAAGTAGTTAATATAGCTCCCAGATAGCCTAGTGGCGCATATACCTTTAATGAATGCAAACGGGTTCGATTCTCGATTAGAGCCCTTATGAGCAAAATGACCTCATTTTTCGAAGCACTTTTAACGATACTATCACTACACATTTTAATTTTGACTCGGAAGATCATAAGACTGAACCTTTGGAACTTATTGTTATAGAGTTAAAATGTGTCCAACCTCAGCAAACCATAAGATTGGGGGATTAAATTTTCAGATGGAACATTAATTACTCAGTAAACGATTATATTTCCGAACAGCTTCAAGATCCCAGGTTCTAACCTTTGCCAAGCCAGCTATTGCTATAAAGGTAAATTGTTCAGATCAACCCTTGTCATTGACCGTCTGATAAATTACAAGGAATAAAGAAAATTAAATCTCAACTTATAAATTCTCAAATTTTCTGCAGTTGTGCAAATATAAAAATCAACGGAAATCTTTCCTTTCATAATTTGAAGACGATATGACGATAACGAGGAATCGAAATTAAATTTGAAATAATAACAACTAAATAACCACAAGTGATAGTAAAAATTACCAAATCTTTCCTATTCACAAAACAGTACATTGACAAGTCTTATAAATAAATCGCTTTTGGAAAGTTTCGATATTTGAATGTAGACATCAATTTTTCGCAAAATTAACTTTCGCAACAAATACCCAAGACAAACGCCTAAATCTGAGAACCGTAATACAGGAAATGTTGAAATATTAAGAAAACAGGGCAAAACACCAGGAATTTTATCGCGAAAAACCGATTGAGAACATCTTTAGATAAAATTTATTCGACGGGAAACCCATCCTGGCTACTAACGGAATCTGAAAATTCATCAGAGGAAATTGCCAAGGTAAAGGAAAAACCAAGAGCAACCAAAGTCAAGGGCTTATTCAAACGAACTCCCAAGCGGAACGCTGGTTTTTCCGCCGCTGTCCGAGGGAACAAGGGAAGAAAAGGTGGCGAGCGATCCCCACCCCGACCCAGCCACTCAAAAGGGTAGAATCGTGACGACTTTTGTATCACGTATGTTGGCAGCTCCGGAGCCTTCGAGTCTCTCCCAGAGTTCGTTCAGGGGAAGTGAACGAAGGGAAAAAAAACGTGGGGAAGAGGATGTGCGATGCGGCTAGATGGAGGAGAGAGAGAGAGGAAAGGGTAAACGTGCTTGGAATGAGAACGCACGGAGAATATCATTTGTTTCCTACGGAGACAGCCAATAGGAGGGCTTGGTGGAATCATTGCTCACCACGGCGAGGAGTTTGGTCGCGTTGGAAAGCTCGCAAAAGTGTCCATGAAATCAGTGGGAAATGGTCGGGCGCGATGATTGACGAAGCGGCGGGGAAGTAAGGAAAGGATTATTAAGTTACGTGGCGTGTAAAATCTTTTCGGCGCGAGAAAAAAAATACGTGCATGGAAATCCATTGTCATAAAAGGGTTTAAAATTATTTGAAAAAAGGTTCCGGAATGTGACGACAGATGGAACGTGTTTACGATAAATCCGTCGCGTCATCAGTAGAATTCAATTTCATCTGACGGATGGGAAAGGGGTGAAGGAAGAGGAGATTCGGTTTCGAATAAAATGTTTTGATTTCCACATTTTCTCGATGAATACTAATGCGCGGCGCCAGAACTTGCAGCTATTCTCCCGTTAAAATGGAGGCGAACGCGACTCCCCATTGTGGTCCGCATTATGATGGATAATTCGGCTTCAGACGAGACTTTTCGATCTCTCGACTCACTCGTTGCATTTCCCTGTGATTCCGCAGACTAAAAGTACGATTGATCCTCCAAGCACGGGATCCAAAACTGAATTTCCAGCCATGCATCCACCCCTACCCTGAACATACATATCTTTATGAATGTAGGGTATTTCATTTTTTTGGTACAGGATCGTAAAAATGCCTCTTTCGCCCTCCGCTTTTGACTCAGCCTAGCTTGTGCAGTGATAATACGAAATCTAGTGAGGTATGAGAGATGCTGAATAATCACATTCATCTTGGTCACTCTTTACTGAATGCCACGGGAAATGTCCCTCACATGGTCATAGAGCTGCATTTGTGAAGATGTTCCGCTTATTAATCAACAATTTTGGTTAACGAATGGATGAGCTATGAAATTTCAAATTAAAAAAGGGTTACGTTTGTCAATGAATCTATTTCCGAAAGGGTAAAAACTACCCACCGCCAAAAACTCAAGTACGGCACATCTTAGCTGTAAGTCTTGTCGCGCAAGAAATTTCTGAGTATTTCAAAAGCATTAAATGCTCTATATTAAAACTATGCAGCGGATGAGTAAAATGCCTTCTCTAGATAGGGAAAAGTACCGAATCCGAGGGTATAAATTCAGCTCTTCTTTGCTGGCATTAAGAAGAAACATTTACGGCAGTTTCTTGCGCATTAAAACATCAAGAAAGCTGGAAATATACCACGCATGCAGATGAAATAAAATGACTACGAACAATGCAGCGTACTATAAAATAAAAGTGAGAGAATTTTATGGTCCACAGATATCGAATGGAAAATAGATACGATAGAAGCCATTTATGAATACTAACCGCACGAGTCACAAAGAGAAAATTGAATTATTAAGTTAAAGCACAAGGGGAAACGATAAATTTCTATTTACCATCCTGGGACAGTGATTTCTGTGTGATCAAATATCACAGTCCCTTCATCCAACGAAAGTCAAGCGAATTAATGTGGTATCTTCCAAAGCATAATTTCTCAGCGAAATCTGACCCCATGAAACGTTCGTTTATGGTACATCACTAATCCCTACCGCATTAGCGCCAGAAAATAGCTAGGTAAAACAGTAAAATGATCCTCTCAGGATCCACTTCCATAATACTTCTCAAGTTATACTCGTAAAATGATATCGTTGAGTCTAACTGAGTAGATGAAAACGCCATCAAACGAACTTTGAAAGGAAGAATCGGTGAAGCAATCGATAAAGGAGATAAAGCTCCTCTCAATCAGAGCTAAGGAGCACGAATGTCAAGGACAGAATGAGGATATCTGCTCTTGTGTTCCGCTTCTCATTGAACGTAATCCCACTTCTTTGTGCCATCATATCTGCCAGTTGTCAAGGTTCTCCTTCAGAAAGATATCTGCACCGCTTCAATCTCTGGAGCCTTAACAATTCGAGCACTAACCGTCTTTCGACGAGTACGCTTGCGGCGAAAGTAATGACGCTGGCTCAATAGAGGATTTCGATAATTCCGCCAGAATTTCACTACGGTGATACAATTATTGAAAGTGTCTGCAGCAGTCGTCGTGTTCAGAAAATGATAAAATTGGAATAATCTATGAAATCGACGGAGACGGCCAAGAATTGGTGGAAATCAATCCAAAGGAATTAAGTATCAAATGCAGTTTTCGTGTACAATAAGTTTGATTGTGTTGCCGATTACAATGGTTATTCGTAATTTTCAAGGGTAAATGTTAAGGGTTGGCAAACGATACATCGCAATTATAAAATAAGATTGAATAGGCCAATTAATTGCCGATATTATTCAATCGAATTTCGTTCAGAATACGCAAAATTGGCTCATCCACCAAGTTTGACTTCAACCTTCCCTAAACTAAGGCGTATGAACAATATAGATGGTAAATAAGAGACATTTCTGCAGAAAAAATCATTTTCGAATAGAAAATCTGTATTACTCATTTCAATACATTTTTAAAATAAAAATTTGCAGGATAAAATACATGCAGGATAGCATTATGGGGGAAAACATTTTGCAGAAGTATTCGTTTTTAAGTTAGAAAGGTTTATTACGCGCAATAATCCACATGGCTACAGCCTTGATTTATTAACGAACAATAGGAAAAAGTTGGGTGGCGTACATAATAAGTTTAATGAATATTATAAACTACTAAACAATCTATGAGATGAAATAAATACTGAAAGAGGCTCTTAAATACCTGAAGAGGAATCCATGAGTGAAAAATAACCGAAAGAATGTCTCTGATTAAATGCATCTCTCATTTGAAATGGAAGTAAAAACCTCTGCTATTTTAACAAAGATACCTTGTTTCCAGTTCAAACACAGCTCGTTGATGTAAAAAATTTTGGGAAGAACTTTTTCCCTAGGTCATCTGCAATGCCAGCAATTCGTCAAAAGGTCTCCATCGCTGGACGACAGGTCATGAGGTCAATGGTTCTCCAGCACTTTTCTAATCTAACGTTCCCTACCTATAAAACATCTTTCCGAGAGGAAAATCCCAAAAAGAGCTTTTAAAAAGCAAGTCCATCTATAGCTTAGTAAAGAATAATTCAGATGTAATTTCCTCAAGCAAATGATAACTTGATCCGATAGGCAGATAATTGCTCGCATGCAGAAGCGCAATGGAGCCTGGACTAAAATTACTTCTAGCGGTACAATGACGACGAAACAATGAAGAGCAAGTAAATTCAGTAATACAATCTAAATTCTTAAAATAATCCTTCGTTTTAAGGATAAAAATCGGGCTGTATCTAAAGCATATCCATTAAGTATTACATCTTCCCATAGAAAAGATATAAACCAATTCCTTTGATAAATTCGATATGCGCAAGCTAAACCCGGGAACGCTCTCAGCGAATTCGAACACGTCCGCCAGCCCAAATACCAGATATTACTAAGGTAATCAAACAGGTGAAACGACAAAAATACAGGCAGAAATCGTGTTATCAAGAAGCTTAAATAACTATATACAATTTATAGTATAGTGCGACGAATTTAGTCGCATGCATTATGGTTCTCCTCTCACAAAGATAATCGAGAGTTCCTCGAAAAAACACACCACCCTTTGTGTTCTCATCCTGTTCAAATTGGTGGGAAGTCTCTATTGTCAGTTACTGGAAGGTATTACAAATCAGCCAAAACGATCTGTATGGCCATCAAGGTACGAATTTTTCTCCAAGCTAGATATCTTCATGAAATCCTCGGAGACAACAGCGAAGACAATTTTATGTACTGATCTTATCAGCTCACAGGACAAAGAAACCTTAATACAATACGGATATCTGTAATCCACAAGAGGAAAGACTAAAGAATCACAATTCACCATCCCAAGGCTTTATTTTCTTGGAAGACGAAGTATACATGCCAACGCGGTGGTCCATAAATTTCTCCATCTCTTCTTTCCATTTCCAATTTGCTGGCTTACAGTACGTTGGTCGAATATTTATAGAGGAAAAAAATCAGAGATATTTACCAGGCTTTCTGCAAGAATATATGTACTCACAGATGGGAGCAATCGTGGACATTTATAATCAACCACATGTCGGTAGGATTATGAATATCTAAAATTGGAGATACGCATGTAGAGGTTTGCCTACCAAAGTCAAACGAACCAGGCATTTATGTGAGCCAATTCTTATCGAAAATGTTCTCATACTGTCTTCTGATATTGAAAACAAAGGTAATGGATTTTTCTAAAAATATTTCCATAGAATAAAATGGTAATAAAATTCAAGATATGATTCCAATGACTCAGAAACCTCCACGAATATTTCGATGAGAATACAAGAAGAACTTCACTTTTAGTGTACTACAGAATCTTATGTAAAAAGCTACGATAGAAGCTCACTGTTTATAAACTAATGATGTATTAAAAAGGAAATCCTAAAATACATTATGCAGAAAAATCAGATTACGTTAAGTTATGCTTTGCAAATAACTGCAGGCGTATTATTCAAGTCAGAGTCGAAATAAAATGAGGTTAAAAAAATTCAATCATGCGCTTATATTGCATACGATAGCTTTCGTTAAATTCATATTATAAGACATTTAAACCATATACAAGACAGGACAACAAAAATAAATAAGCAAATATCGTTGCATTTTGAATATTGAATTTATCTTCCGTAGCAAAAACAAAAAAACGAAATCTGTATAGATTATGCCAAAATTCAAACATGAAAGCAGGCATCAGGTTTAATCACTTTTAGATATACAATTTAAATAATACGGAAGTTCGATAAATAATGAAGGGAATATCATGACCCCTTATTCCATACGCCGAGAAACAAATTTAATACACGAAATTAGTAATTTTTNTTCCATAATTCCTCTTCTTATAATATATTCCAAAATATGCCTCATGAGCTGTTCACTTCTCCGTATTTTCTAATTTGATAATGGAACGTGCAGCAATTTGCTATTTTTCTCGGAAGCGGAGTAGTACCGAGCTTCGTCTGCCTCTTCTGGTTCAAAAAGTTAACTAAAAACATAAGGGGAAAAAGCTGGGAGAGCTATTTTACTCTGTAGAGAGGATACCAAAGAAATTTAATATACATTTTAAAAACATAAGGGGAAAAACATTGGAGAGCTATTTTACTCTGTAGAGAGGATACCAAAGAAATTCCATTTTCACTTGAAGCAGACCGATATTGCGGGGAAAGATGAAGCAAAATCGACACGCGAAACTTCCAGGGGTACCGTAGTATTTCTTAGCTATTTAATTCTGATCCCTCACGCGATTACTCAAACTAAACCGGCGTAACCTTAGACTTCTACTCACTATTCTCCTATGACTTTAGAAACATTCCGGGAATAACTTTTCCCATTCATTCCACTCCGCCAAATTCAGGCGTAGGATTCGTCTGCGAGTAATGCTAACCGCCGGCTTTCTAAGTCATACTCGAGGGGAACTATTGGAATGATATAAGTCAGAGGTAGAATTCACCGTTGCGATGTTACAGGTCGTAATTTTGAAGCATAAATTTCACATACTCAAAAGTTCTTCATAAGGTCGGTGTATAAAGAAAAATATTACTAGCAAAGAATGAAACATTTTCGACGGAGTACAAAGAAGAATCATTTATCCTGCCAGATACTCAAGGACTGCCAAAAAACGGGTACCGAAATCTTCGTCGCTCCGTATATGACATATTTATCATTTTATGTTAACGGAACTAAATGACGTTCTCATATCTAGGAAATACAAAAAGCTCTTGAGGTGTTTATTTGAATAATAACTTGAGAGAGGTAGGCAGGGTTTGATGAGGAAATGCTTACGCTCAGATCAGTTACGTTCCAGAAGACTAATTTTCTTTAAGTTATGCAAGTGTTATGTTATTTGCAAGTGAAGATGAGAAAGAATGAGAAACAAAAGTACGAAACTAAGATAGCTGAATATTCGGCCGAAATTTAGCCGAATTGCTGAAATATTTTTCAAAAGGCCTACTTACAAATTATTGGCCCATAATTGTCCCTTAATAACTGCAATGCCTTGGAAGCGTAACTCACCTGCAAAAAAAGGAAATTATTTTATTAGTATACAGCGCGTATATATGAAAATCATCAATATAATCATGTATGAACATGAACTTATGTTATAAGTGATATCGATATAGCTAGCAAAGGTTCCATAATTATTATCATTAGTACATACGTTACAGTCGGACAACTAGTCCGGTGGTAACATCATCATAGCAATATTTTATATATTGATACATTAAAATACGATACAATGAGAGCACACTATATGCAACACTTCTTGAAATTATTACAATGTTACTAATTGGAGACAATGTTGAATTATTACAATGTTATTGATTTGATATTACAGACTGAAACGTTATTTCAATGTTATTGATATCAAAGAAAATATATCAACTTGCCAAAATATAACACTTTTGCAGTATGAATATCCCTTAGCTAAAACAATACAGATATATAACACAGATAACTCTTTTAAAACAAAAACATTTCCCATAAAATCTAAAACATATTCTTTACTAATTAACTTCTTTTTAAAATTTTTAATTTACCTTATTAACGAAAATACATAAAACTAAGACACTTAACGGGACATTTGAAGGAAATAACGGCGTAAAAGTAGCATTTATTTATCATTGGATATTTTATTGCCATGTTTTGATATACGAGTACATTCACACTAGCAATGCATGACTAATGATAAATAAAGACTACTTTAAAAACTATTTCAACATTTATATATTGCATGTTTGTTGGCAACCATTAATTTAACTTGAGCACGTCAATTAGCATCCTCGTATGAGTACCGAATACGCAACAAATTTACCGTTAATAGCGCAATATTCTAGTAATACGCAATTCTATTCGATTCTGGGATATCCCCATAAGCACAAGAATTGTGATAATTGTAATTTTAATACAAATCTTCACAGCATAACTAATGTGTTCCGAGTTTCCTTCCATTTCTCCAAGATTTTCATAACATTCTAATTAGATTTGAAGTACAAAGGGTGAGACCATAACTTTGGAAAGTTGGAAATTAGTAAATTAAGGACAAATTACGAAATCCCAAATTACGATGTGCCCCGCAGAAGGTATTTATGTATTTGCAAGGAAAACAGCTCCTCAACAGCCAGCTGAATGATAAACTCATTCCCTTTGGTATAGATATGCAAATCATATTCCACCATAACTTTGAAACAGAAAACGATGGATTCGCGTCACAATCACTTCTATATAAGGAGCTCTTAGGCAGGTGATACGTAAATAAAGCAGATAATTTAAAACGTTTCGTAAAATGCTCTTAGGTAAGAGAATTTACCGCGAAGTAACAGCTTGCTGCCTTCTTTAGAGAACCGCCGAGCTCGCTTTTCATCGTGTTCTCAAATATCGTTTAATATTCTCCGCGCATACAAACTGAGGAACATTCCTTGCATTCCAAATAAATAGTAAACAGGATATTCTGAAACTTCTGCTGGGATCGAAAGGCTTTTAAACTTTCAGATCATTTCAGTGTTCTACTTCATAAAACTCGGCAAATTGCGAAATTCTTTTCATCTTGGTTTTCCGTAGTAAACAGATACTTAAACATCTGTTCCAAGAAAATAATAACTTCCTAAGCGGCATCTTCTGAGGAAGTAAAAAGTGATTTTATTCTCCGCAACTTTCATTTAACGGTGAGTACAATCACCGCAAAGGAAAACAAATTAATCACTTAATGTTACATTAGTAACACTCATTTTTGTTTATTAAATCAATAACGAATTTCTCCAATAAAAATTTCACCTTTAACTATACCATCATCAGTAAAATTAATGTCTCCAAGATAAACTTCACAATATTCTTTTATCAGAATTCTTATAATCTCACATCTCATAAATTCATTCTTAAATCAAGGAACATTTTCATTCATCTTCAATTACCGAATTCATAATTTTGTGGAAATTTCGGTAAACTTTAAATTCCAATATATTTCATGGTTTTCAGTTGATGATTTCTGACATCATGGCAGGAGTTCACTTTTACTATGTTTGCTTTCCCATATCATACTGACAAATAATTTATCTTCTGATGATAACTCAACCCTCGCACATATAAGAAGCATCGCCCAGATTAAGATATTTTATTCATAAAAAGCGAAATATTTCCCCCATTAAAGGTCTTGGTGTTATATCAATATTATGTACATTCTAAGATCGATTGGCAAGAGAAATTAATCAACCTAACAATCAAACCGATGTGTTTCTATTTCTATGCTCCAGGAAGACACAAATGCTACATGGGCAAAACTTTGTTCGAGGTAAAACATCCTGAAAACGTCTTTGTCGAATATTTCGAATTTATTTCTTGTTAGATCTGCATGCTGTGCACGATCACGTAGCTCCCTCTTTTATCAACGCTGCGCGCGGTTTCGCTGGGGACTTCTTTCCTTGACTTTCCTCCGTTCCTATTTTAACCAAGCAAAGCAGAAAATCATAAGAAAAGCGCAACTGGGAGAAACCCACGACTTCAAACACTTGGAAAGTCCAGAAATTTTCCAACGTTATTTCATCCGGAAATACTGAAGTGCAATGGATTAGAATTTTCAATCCCACTCAGTTTTCATATTCACGTATAATTTGATCAGTAAAGACGGAACTGTCTGCTTAAAAGTCAGCGATGAGAATGTGTATTAACTTCACGGATATCAGCGTTTCAATATTAAAATAAGATATTTGCTATAAGAAACTGAACTAAAGGTATACTCTAAAGTAAAGTAATATATTCATCCACTAGCTATCAATAAGATTAGACATTACTTCGAGGAACGCCATTTAATAAATGAGAAAACGGATCTTAGTATTTTCCACTCGATTTTATTATCCGACCGGTTTCGGCCTTACAGCCATTATCATGTACAACCCATGGAAATACATTATGGCTTCTTACCAAGTCACGCCTTCCCGCAGCGATTTCAACTCAACAGAATCTTTTCCGCATTCGGAAATTAAGTTAAATATTAATAAATAGAGACAAAATTATGTCCCACAACAACCCTCTTATTCTACAAAAATACTATCACCACTTGGTAAGGGAAGCCTAAGATAATAACATGAAAATCATAGCCATGAGAAAACTGAAAGAAATGAGTAATAAAATACAGTATTTCTCAGCGGTAAGAAAATATCTAAAAATATACTAAATATACTACACATATATTTACAGTTTCGCCATAGGAACTCTAACGCCTGAAATTCTACTAGTAGTTAATAATTTCCCACCACTATTATAAGTTATTTTTACTATTTCTATTAGATAATCAAGTCATACATAAACACTGTAATAGACTAACAAAACGTATACTCTCAAAACGTCAAAACTCCATCCTGAAAATTTTCATACTACATATTTCACAAATAATCTTACACAATTTTCCTTTCTCTACCATCAGATCTACTACACTTTCACGGAAACATATTTCCAGCTTCAGCAGCTACACTAGATCAGTCACTAGCATTCCTTTCTTTCCTTCTAAATCCGGTACAAAAACTCGCAATAATTCAATTGGCCCGGTTTCGACTCAGTGAGCACCTCACTTAAACGAGATCTCTTACGGGAAACAAACCAATCTCTCTAAACGGTATTATTTTTCTTGCCAGTGCATAGCTTCCTTGTAAGACTAGAATCTACGGGAATGGCAACCAAAGTTGGCTATAAGGTAGAGGTAGCGATCCAAGCTTTCTCTCTTTCTCGTGTCTCCAACGTCGTCTACACATTGCTCGGTGAAAGTCCTCGCCCCTTATGTGGGTCACTCGATTGGGGGCTGACACCGAGGAGTACGTCGTGGGAGAGTGGGAGAGTGAAAGAATTCTGCACTGTTCTCGGAGAGCAATGAAATTCTCCACGGAGTTGCCAGGTGCAATTTACTGCGGAAGGTTGGGACTGACTTTCGGTTTTCATGTACGAATGAAAAAGGATCATGGCAACATGTAAGTCAAACTTGTTATTGAGAAAGGCATGGAGACATAATATTTCTCACACCAGTTTCTCACCTGAGCTCACCAGTTCAAGTACTTAAAAAAACTAACATTTCGTTCCAGTATCAGTTTTTCGGTTACGAGATTCAGCCTCGATTCAGGAAACCGGATTATCCGGACACGGATAATCAAGTTTCATATCTAACTGGGGTCTGCTTTAAGCTCGATTTTTTTGCAATTAAATTGTCTTGTTACGAATAATAAAAGCGGAAAATAAAAATGTATGCGTGCAGTTTCTTTAAAATAGGACGAAAGAAACTTAATAAATACCGTTAACTCGCTATGCTAAGCTATTACAGATACGATATATACATAGGTATACTTATATATATATACACACTTTTGGTAGGTTCATGTGCCTTTATATTCCCCATTCTATGCCATTTCTTTCGTTTCCTGGTATCTTACCCAATCCAATCCTTTATGTCTTCTTACATCTTTTGTCTTCCCCTCTGCCTTATCCCTCGTATTCTACCCCCAATTACATTCTTTAGCAATACCTCTCCTCTCAATATTTGACCCGCCCATTTTCTCTGGCGACGTTTAATTACTTCAATTAAAACCCTCTCCTCCCCGACCCTCCCTAGCGATAGCCAATGACACTAAGCAACGCATCTTGGCGGAGGGGAACCAAATCACCGATAATGCCAATACATATTAAGGGATACTGGCTATTTTATTCATAGAGAATTTATTTCCCACGCTGCTTTTTTCAGAAAAGTTCGAATTGAAAGATCTCTTCCAAGGAAAGCTCTCTCTTCAAGATATAGGAGAATATAACTTCGGATAATAAAATTTAGGGTAAAGATCATTCATAAAACCGTTGCACTAACAGAGAGAACTCATCACTTCACAATACATAAGGTTTCTTCAACACATTCGAATTATCATTTCTTATTTACACCTAAAAATATTACGAAACTCAAAGATGGAAGGGGAAGTAAAAGCTACATCGATAGAATTTACCAATCGGTGTCGTTTAGAACGAATCGAAACTGTACCTCATAGGGTAGAGATATTTCAACTCACTTTAACATTAAGAGCCTGAATAAAGTTCTTTGGGTATTAAAATGCTAATGAATAGTAAATCTACCTCCTTCCAAATGAATTCATTCCAGACGTGTAATTGGTCAGACTAATTTAGAAACGATCATAAACGTAAGCCACCCTTGAAATGAAAAGTATCACACGGATCAAAAACTGCGTCAATTTTACATCCGAACCTTAAAATCCCGCTTGTAATCCTTTGTGAATAATTCAGATCGGCGAGCAAGTTTGCGCACTTCAATCGACAAGATACATCACGCTGCAACGCTAACTAGGAAACTTTCCCGAATTAAAGTAAATTGCTGACGTGCTCAAATATGAAACGAGGATGGCTAAAAGGATTCTCAGGTTAAGTGACTTAGTTTAATATTGCAGCGTGTTTACGGCGCGCTTCCGTAAAATGCATTTTCGGGTGCAGTGCAGAGCGAGAGAAAATAATCCTCCCAGATATACTTTATTGGGTTACACCTCATTATCACATAATAACAGCTGATACAAAATGCACCAATCGGTTTTCCTTGGAAATTTATTCCGAACAAAATGGAGGCCGAGCTTTAAAGGGCACATTTCCGCTTAATATTTGCCGTGGATTCCCGTTATACGCTTATGGAAATTCGGACGCCGGAATATTGAATTATGAGAATGCCAGAGATTATCTAGGAGGGACTCAGATGCTAATTTATGTACAAAATTTTCATTTGAATGTCGTGGTAATTTACATTCTTTACAAGATAATAAAATAAAATGAAATTTGCGGGAATAATGAGAATGATTTCTCTCGATTACGGTATCCTTTGAATTTTCGCTGTTGTAAGGATTTGAAATAAGAACGACGTTTATTATATTGTGATGATATTTAAAGTGTTTGCTCAACTTACAGATAAATTTTTGGCCAAAAATATACAAACATTTCTATATTTAAACAAACCATGGCACTGATCTTGCCTTCTAACCCCAAGGTGCCGAGTTCGAGTCCCAGCTAATCAGAATTCTCTGGTCAGGAAATGATTATCCGTGTATATAAATGATAAAAGTCATTAATATTTATGTAATTGAGATTTTCCTGTTATAAAGGTTTCTATAATTTTAATAAAAGATGTAAAACTAAAAATAGAATTAAAATCTATCATTAAATATTTATTCATATCATTATAAAAAATTAAAGTATACTAAATAATGATATATATAAATGATGATACAAATAATCAAAATGGGAATAAAATTCCTACAGAATAAAATTTATTCAATGAGAAACATTTCCCATTATATCTTTTAAAGGACCTAAACTTTTAATATTAAAAGTCAAAAGACTATTTAGTCAAAAATATACCTTCGTATACTTAAAAAATGTGGTTTACTTCAAGGAGAAGGTAATTTTACGTCAGTTCGTAATTTCTTGTAGCCTGATATTCATGAGAAAGCAGTAGAGATTTTAAAACTTTCAGTAAGGACAAAGGTAGAGAGCTCAGGAAGGGAAACGTATTTAAGATGAAATAAGCTAATTGATTTTCAGAGTGATAACCTCCGATAACGAAGAAATTTTTAGCAAGACTATCTGCAGGCATATTACCAGTACTTGCATAAGATCGGAAATTTTAGATATTAACCGTAAGGTTACATGGCACAAATGACGCATAAAGTACGTTACTAATCAGCAATTTCGCTTTATCGGTAAATTTTAAGATGGTCAGCAGTTCCCATAGCATACATTCCGCTAAATGAGCCGACCTTCGCTCCCAGATTTTAAATCGCTGAGATCGTTAGTATGAAATTCACGTATCTCATATTGGATTCCGATAGTCATTTGTTCTTGCGCAGCATCGCAAAGAAGAATAAGAAGTGCAAAAAATCCCCCAGTGACAGGAATATACTATCGCCATAACGGAAATTCTCACGCTTTTTGCTTGGTTTCCAGAAAATGGGACATTAAATAAAAGCTATCTTGATCGAGAACTGTTTTCCGAAGTGGCCTTCATTGGCCTAACCCAAGTTTAATTCTGAAAGCGATTTCCCATGACCTTGAGATAGGTACGGAGAGCAAATTTAATTAGGAAAGAGGCTGCGCGAATTTCAAATATTAACTTTGAGAGTTTTATCTCAAACAAAAAGAGCGATTAGATTCATTAATTTCCGTGCACAATGATGGTTATGCATAAACGAAACACACTTTTTTATTATGCTTTCTTTTCTGTAAGGTATTTATCTGCTAAATATATGTTGAATGAATGAAACTTCGGCCTGCAAATAGGAATAGGAATACGAATACATTCTAATTTGGATTATCATTGATATTTTGAACCTTTTTAACAAATACAGCACCTGAAGCAAAATTCCAAAACACACGAAAAATAAGCATCGTATATTAAATAAAGCTAGCACAAACGTATAGCGTTTTTTGAAAGGAAGGAGATCTACAATAAATTCCTAGACGAAACTTGACAGAATACAGCAAACATGATCAAAGCCAGAAGCTCGCTTTGAGAAAATATTCTGCTTTTATTTACTTTCTCCTCCGCTCACAGTTTCAAGCCAAAATAGTGAGGAACTCTAATATGAAAACCTTTCGTTTATATTCACAAAAATATTTTCATTCAATATTGAGGAATCTCCTAGAGCTTTCTGCTATACCTTTCTCTGCTATGTATTACGCCCTATGAGCGATCTTTACGGAACGTAACGGTGGTATACGGGAACCCTACTCACTCTCTATGGAAAGGAAAATATAGGTAAGGTTTATATTGCAGACGATCTTCTGTGAAAGCGAGACCCAGAAATCCTCAAATATGTCTCAAAACATTCCATAAACAAAAACTACATCCCGTTCCTAAACTGTAACGTACGTCCCACCGAATTTTTAAAGCGAAATGGGAAGACCGTAACTTTGCGGAGCGATAAAGGATAAGAGAAAATGCTATATCGCGTCCGATCCGATAAGAAAAGCAAACGTGAGAACATGAGACACCTTTTCGCGTCATTTTAGGGATTCAATCACTAAAAGCAAAAATGTATGAAATTTTACATTCCTACAGGTATGCACCTACGCAAGATTGCTGCATGTTTAAGAGCAAGACATAGCCGAAATTCTCCGAGGAACACAGTTCACCATGAAATATGCCTACGTAGACTGCTAGCCACCTTTCGGTAGCTGTCGCGCATCCTTCGAAAAAAAATATTTTAGAAGTGATGTAAACAAACATCCACTTTTTTCGTTTTCCTCGCGGTCTCACGGTGGATGAGAAACATTTACTCCGATAACGTATTAACAAAGACCTCATTCAGCGAACCCCACTTTGTATTTTTTTTGCTCAATCGATGTCAATCCTTAATGAATTCATAAATCGCCATCCATTGAAAACACCCTTGTGCCTTGATACATCGTGAAGTAGATGAAGAAGGCGGCAAGGAATGTTTTAATGAAAATTTAGATACCCGCTTTCAACCGAAAGATGCTAGTAAGATCGAAAATGTATGCAAACGTTAGCTTATTCCTATTTTTAAACTAAATATTCTTATATGAAAATTGCTGTGAACTAAGGGAAAATATTCATGGAAGTTTTCAGACTTTTTACGTGTCAATGAATGGGAAAACTGAATTCAAAGGCACTATCCGATAAAAAAAGACTTCTAAGAGAGAAAATTTCCCCAAATTTTTGTGAGAAGTCTTATTAGAATTAAATGCCGGATGACTTTATCTGTGGGCTAATTGAACATACATTACAGCAAACGAAAATGAGTAACTAATAACCAACGTTATTAAATACATATAAATATTTTGGAACTGTAAGCTTGATGTGGATGAAATGGCTGAAGGCTACGATAAATGAATATCACCAAAGTTAATTTTCAGAAATCAACTACTAAGATAATTTTACCAAATTAATGAACATACCATCAGTTTCTTTGCATTTTGGCCATTATTTTGTAGGTTGGGTGCCACATATATTACTTAAATAATACATTATTTATATATTTTCAATAGCAACAATTATTTTTATCGTGATAAGTAGGCTTCGCTAAAGAATAATGTAAATTTATTGCTGAGAGACGAAAAATACTAAGGATATATGGTTCGAAAACCCAAGTTAATCAATAAATAAAAAGTATATAAAGACATTCCGAAGTTTAGTTCACTAAATCCCATATATCTTTCCCATTCTATTAGACACGGTGTGCCATTCACTTCAAAAATCAATATTAAGTCGTTTTTTACAATAAATACCATATAAATCAACTCCAATTCTTTGGATAAAATGAAATGATTAGTACAAAGGAAAACTTCATTCATATACGAACCTTATAGATAAAATAACAGCTTATTAACTTATGAAGAAACTATCACGCAAAAGTGGTCAAATTCTGCATGGAACCTAGCCTAAAATATAAGAACAGGCATGAGATTCCGCACATTTCATTCTTAAATTAAACTCGGTTAATTTTGCGCGGAGCCATACATTCCTAGTGAAACGGTGGGTAACACCGCATTCACTATTTTTCCGCAAACCGCGCAATACGGACTTCGCTACGCCATCACAACCGCGCTAAGGTAAGATCACGCCTAAGTTTATTCCCCGACAAAAACCTTACCTTCCGTCCTAGGTGTGTTTATCTTATGATTATAGCCCGACGATATAAAGTTTTCCGTTTTTTTTACGGCGGGAAGGGTTGAAACGAGAAGTGAGGTCGGGCTGGAGGAAGGAAGGTATGAAGAGGTACGAGAATTTTTTTTATTTCCAGCGGCGCCATACGTGAGCGGAATCGGACTGTGCAGGTAGAGGGCGCAAGAAACTTTTTTTCCTACGTGAAAGCAGACGTAAAGAGGTGGGAGAGTGGAGCAAAATGTCCCTCTGTTCCTACGGCTACAGCCTCTCCTCCGCGAGAGCGATTTTGACTTTCAAAGCCAAGGATTTTATTTTCATTGTTTCCAAGGATGCGGGCGGGCGCTGTTTTATACGGGCGCTGAAAAGTTCGCGCTCTTCCTTTGTTCGATGAGCGCATTTTTTTACCTAAGTACGTCCGACAGGTTTCAGATTCCCGAGTTAAAACACGCACATGCTATGACCGAAGCCAAACAAAGAAATGATTCTCTCTTTTTCTCCGAGTTGGAAAATGCTGGTTAGTTTTCATTAAGGCCGCCAGCAATGCGTCGCGAGGATGTCCTCTTTCTTCTCGAGGATTTTTAAGCCATCTTCACCCCGTTTCATTTCGTGTTCTCTTCCGATTGGAAAGAGAAGACAAGGGATGCGGCAATCACAATTATTTTCCACCTTTGATCGTGTGAAGCTCACTGAAAAGAGTGCATTAGTATGCCAACATTTCGTGTTTATTCTTGAGATACTCAGAAGTATATTCACTTTCGACACACGAAATACTTGGCAGACTTCTCGTTTAGTTACTGGTCATGCCATTACTCAATGCAGAGTCAGCAGCTTCGTAATAAAGATGAGCTTTAAAACACTTTATCAGAATAAAAGGCTTCGGAAAGGCTGTATCCACTCACACCCGAGTGGAATAACAATTTCGTTCTGGACTACAGTCTAGTTCATCCTCTTATTTCATGCCCTCAAGTCTTAGAGGGAGTTATCCGAGAACATCATAGGACATACTTTTATGTACTTAAATTAGAACATGTCGTTAACGTATTCAACTAATTAAAAAAAGTATGCATTCTCAGCAAAACAGAGGGAAAAACTCTTATAATACTCTACAAACACATCCAAATTTAATTAAACGAAAATAAACTATAAACAATGTAAGAGTAGAAGTTACTGAACAGAAAATTTTAAGGGACATTTATAAATATTTTCAATTAGCGTCATTTTAGGGATTCAATCACTAAAAGCAAAAATGTATGAAATTTATGGAAATAATAAAGCCTGATTGATTTCAGTAGACCTATTTTTCAAGTCTTTAATTTTGAAGGAAAAATAGAGATCAGCTAGTGAAGAAACTATTAATGCTTCTTTTACATACTTCTAGAAAAGAATTGTTCCAAATGTCATGCATAGAGAAGATACTGAATGCATATAATAATCTCATTTCAAATAATCAATGGTAATGGATTAATGTTACACAGATTATATCAAATATGAAAATAATCTGATATTTGAGTAAGTGTTACTACATAAAATATCTTTCCTGACACCAAAATATATTCTAAAGCGATAGTTGGAGGCATTCTATTATGATAATAAAACAGTTATTACTCAAGCACATGCAAAACGCGAACTATATTTTTTGGTATTTTACGAATAACCGATGGATTAAAACTTTTTCCACATCACAAAAGGTTTACTCATCATTTCTTATCCAGCAAAAATACCGTTCAAAAGTAATATTCCTATATACAGCCCTATTACCAAAGGGTAACTTTCTTGTTTTCCTCGGAAAAAGCTCCTAACATATACAAAGCGAAAAAATATATTTTCCAAATGAATTTTTCCTATTTCCTAGAAAAACTGTTTCCAAGTAAATAAGTCACTTTTCTGGAATCAAATCAAAAGGATTGCTGTTTCCCCTTAGTAAAGAAACATTTAATTTCGTCTGCCACCGCAACGTATTTCCAATCTGAGAAATTTGTCTAAGGAACAAATTTCAAACTGTAAGTATAATATATGAGCCTAAAATCACTCAGGGGACTAAAGCTTCGGTCTTTCATTTCCATTCCATTACCCTTTATAAACAACGACGGAATGCCAGTCAAAGGCCAAATTCGCTTTACTTCAGCGAGTGAGGGAAATTTTTCCCTTGAAACTCGTTAAAATATCATTCTGGTCAAACATAGCACATTAGTAGTTAATACGCAAAGATAATATAAAATTAAAAGTGGTCCAACGGCATCAAAAACCACGCAAGTAGTTTCGCAAACGACCTAATTTGCTACAAAACTACCAAGCACAGCGCTTTGCTAGAAGCTATTACTTGTATTACCGGGAATGCTTCAGAGATAATTAATTTACCAAAAAACACGAAGAGAATTATTTGAACTCAAAGGATACTCTGCTAAATTTCGGCCAAGAGAGAGAAATATTCGCTAAAAATGGAATCATAATCATCAATGAAAGAATGAAAGGGATTCGCTGAATGCAAATAAGTTTTTCTCCGAAAAGAATTTCGGATTGTTAGTCACAGAGAGGACCGACTGCGTGATAAAAATGGGATATTTTTATGCTCGTTCTCTTTCGCGACATGAATAATTGAAATTAGGCGCCATCTCGAATTCATAGAAGAGTTCTCACGGAAAAAAATCTTGATTCGAGATAAAATTTCGATCTTTTTAAACTTAAAGGGGCGAATATACGTTCTGGATTTTTTTGTTTCCCTTTTCAGTCAGGACATACATCTATTATTAATTTCCAAGGGAGATAGTAACAAATCCGGGCAAAAAATTCGCCGCTCCGGTTGAACGATAATTCGCTCGGTAACTATAAATTTAGCGAGATTTTCACAAGGGCTTTTACGGTATTAACATATCACGGACGAGAAAAAAATTCAGCGCACGTTCACAAGAGAGCAGCTCCGCACTAACTCCTCGTCAGAAGCAATTGTGATGAAGATATTTTCCCGTGAATAACCTCTTTCTTAAGATATCCCACTCATCCAGATAAGTATAGTAAAATACGATTTTTTCGGAGAGAGTCAGAAAAAGGATATACTCTTTTTCAACAGCCTAAAAATCCTTAACAAAAAAGTGAGACCTTTGAAATTGTCAAAGTTTCGGTGCTTTTCCCCAGAGCAGAATTCCTGCCATTTTTAGATAAGTACAGTTAAGTACTACACTTCACTCGAACGTTGCCGCGGCGACTGAAAATATCATCTATTACAAAATCTTTCTCAAAAAAAGCAGACGTCTAACGACATATTTTCGGAGGTGAGAGATTAAGTCTAGTGAGAGACTTCCACAAATAGTAATGAAATTGAATAGGGTGCTTCCAGTGATTGCTGACTTTAGAAGAAATGATTATAAGAGTAAAACACAAAATTAACTGCACTTAAATGCATTAACACGCAAGCCGAGCACACTGGTGAAATGAAGAAACTTCAAAATTCGGATTTAAAAAATTAGGCATTTAATCGTGTAAATATAATGAAATGTTTACTAATTTAGCAATCTATAAGCTATTGAATACCACCATAATTAACAGCGAGATGTTCCATTTTAATAATAATTTTCCTATTAATACAAAATATTATGTTCGGAAGTATATTCATAAGTATAAACTGAAAATGTTTTGACTAAAAGGGAAAAAGGGAATTCCCTTATAATAGCATGATAGAAATTCATACCTACTGGTAAACTTCAGCCACATTTCCCTGCGATATTACTCAAATTATCCGATCCTAGGCAGTTCAATAGCACATTACATCCTTTTAGCGCTAAAAATGTTTCTCTTGAAGGTCAAACGTAAAAGAAGATTTGAAAAAGTAAAAAAATGATAAGATTTTTTTCCAAATAGCCTAATCTTATCTGATATCCAGAATCATCTATGAGACCACTTAAGTTGTTGAAAAAATAGGCATTCTTTTATAAGGCTGTTACGTGACTGTAATCACGAATGGAAGCGAATAATTTACTTTCGGTCGATAACCAAGAGATGGCCTAAATTTCGGCAAAGGACTCCAATGACAGCTTAAAATGGCGGGGCTTATTATCGTGAACGACTACTGAAGCCTTGTTCGGTTCGTATTATCAATTAATTATGCATTTACTTAATCTATTTTACTATCCTTACAGAAAGCCGGACGCACAAGTAAGCAAATTCAACGAAGTCTTAAGGAAGGATTCTTGTCTAAGTAATAGCAATTTAGTAAAATGTTTACGAAGTCATTCTTGATCCAATGGAATGAACGTAAACAAGATTTTACTTTGAATTACTATAAAGATATTTATAACTCGAATGTTAATTTTGAATTCTTCAGAGGAGCTTTGATGACCATAGGCACTGAAAATCTTTTCTAAGGTATCTATCTATAAATTCATTTCATCCAATCACAGCCTGTGAAAAAAACCTACGTAAAAGAGCATGAATACTTCCTGAAGATGCAAATTTAGGATTGCAATCTTACGCAGTAGAACTTCACATAGTCTTACAAAATATATCATTGAATATTTCCTAAGAAAATCACGATTAATTTTGAAGGAAAAATAGAGATCAGCTAGTGAAGAAACTATTAATGCTTCTGTTACATACTTCTAGAAAAGAATTGTTCCAAATGTCATGCACAGAGAAGATACTGAATGCATATCAGCGATGCAAAATATATAGGTGGTATTAACGGGACTAAGAGTAAACGATTCGCCTATGATTATGAAAATTTTATCAACGATAAGCGATAGAGAGAGGTATGCAGAGAGAGGTAGGAAAGGAAAAGCACTTGGGAAACTGAAACTACACTACACGTGGAAATAAACCCAAAATAACTCCCCATACCACGTGTTAATCTCCCGTGTTACAGAATACACGGCGGTCGCAATCACTTACTATCACCAAGTAGTAATTTCGTAGCAAAGTTTCGCCTATTTCTTATTATCCATGCAGTGCATATAACCATTTTTCCAAAAAAAATCATAAACATAAGCCCAACTTGATCAGAAAATTTGGAAATGAAACGTTTCTTTGAATCCAACTGGCGTATTAACACTATAAACTCCCTTCCGAATGATTTTGCATGAGCAAGTCGAGAATAAATGGATATTCATTTCATGCATGACAAATACATAATTAATATCCAAGGAGATCCACGGCTTAATAGAAAAAAATTGGGTGAATACCATCCTTTCATTCAGTATTCATCCTATCAAATAAAGTTGGAGTTGTTCCATTTTTATACAGGTTTATGCATTTGTATGCATATATGCTTATGAATTTATGCTAAACTGTGTGTATATAATCTGCACCGAACGCATAATCCTGCATTTAAAGTATGAAATGCATGTAAATAAATAATTATATAATATTTGCAATATGGTAATGTCTACTTATGTTTTTTAAATAAGTATTATTTATTAAGTCACGCACCTCCTGAGCAGTCTCTTCTAACTCAAATTGACCTTGTTGTCAGTTTACCAGAGAAAAGAAAGTCTATTCACCACAGTCATAGATGTCGTTATACGCTTCCCTGCATTTTTATATCCATCAACCAATATTAATTTATGTGCAAACAGGGAACTTTTCAAACCGCCAAAATCTATTATTTACCATCGTAAATAACCAAAACTTTAATTTTAAATATTGAATTTGAAAATGCCACTTACGATAGAGCCGACCGAGCAGTTTACTAATTGGAATGAATATCCTTACAATATGGGTCATACTTGTTAGCTTCACCTCCCCATCAACTATCTCTTGCAGACAAGCAAGCATACCATATGCAGCAAACGTTCACTTTACTACTGCGGTGGAAGTGTTGTAGGCACAACGCATAACCTCAGCTAGCGGTACCAATGCTAACCTCATAATTCACAGACAATACACAAAGGAGCCGGGAGTTTAGGGATGTGTTACAAATTCTAAGACCGAAAAAGGGAGAGGGTTGAGTGAGGACGGACCAGCGGCGCGCACCGACTGGGTTAATTCCCAAAGCAGTGAATTGAGGATCATAAATTTCTTCGAAGGATCTCAGCTGTTTAAGGAACACAAACAGAGCTATGAATGCACTATCGGACAGCTTTCGGCAATTAACAGTCGTATTGTCCTTTCAATAGAGCATCTGCTATAGCAGACAAGGAGATTGCAGAGACGTGATATTGAATCTGATGAGGAACCATATGTTATTTTGGTTTAGATAACAGAATTTTGAGTTTTCTATATACCTCGAATGAGTGAAAACGTTTCACAGGTTTCATCAACTCTATTTAAATCGCAATGATCGCACCTCACGACCGGATATGGAATCACTAAAACAAGTTCCCTTCTAACATACAGAGTATAAGAATAATAATGTATTTCTGGAGATTGAATAATATCTTTTCGCGCAAAACTATCGTAAACGTATTCCAATGAGTGGTTCCGTGTAAGATATTGGATCGGGCCTAAAACACTAGCAAAATAAAGCTATGTTTTTCTTATAAAGTTTTAATTGAATTTTAATAAAGTAACTATATAAAATCATATATTAATGAATTATTATCATAGAATTGACAACTATTCATGTTCAAACACCTGAATTTTACTGATGTAATACCGTCAAAGATAAAATAAAATAAAATTCTAAATGACGCTAACCTAGCTAGATGCATGAAACTGCACATCAGATTTGATATGTAATTTGGAATCTGAATAGATAATGCTTATAAATTTGTGATTTAAATTGAGTATGAAATGGGGAGTATAAACTTTTTAACTCAACTGAAGCCAAAGAAATAAAGAAAAAATAATTAACTTAATAAGAGGACTGGGATTACAAGAAACAGAAAGAAAGCATTTAGGGCAGTGCAAAGAAGGATTCGAGCCAAAATCAATACCTAAGCTGAATCTATGAGTACCACTGTTGTGGAATTCACATTAGTGCAGCTTGTTAACACGGAAATTTTTCAGCCGATCAAAAGAATGCGAAACGGGATCCCACGGACGAGCACGAAACATCCCCCGCAGCGAAAAATGCGCAACCCTCAAAGGAGCGCAACGAGGAAAAAATGTCTCGCCGCGAAGACCCAGAAAATTTATAAGCAACAAACGAACGAGAGCACGTAACAACTTGACCGTCCAGAAAATAATACAGAAGACCGAAAAAGGATTACAAAACATACCGAGAAAACATCGACCGAGGTGGACAATAAGAACGCACGACAGGCCAACTAAAACGCTCATAATTCCACGACCGGAATCCCCAATTACCTCTATCTAGCCATTAACCCTTTGGAATAAAATCAAGAAATTTCTGAGGAGCGTTCTGGGAGTTAAAGATACGCCGTATCCCTTTCCGTCCCGCCATACTCCATCGAGACCCCGCTCACCCAAACACGGGCCTCGCAACACTAGATCAAGACGTTTCCTTCTTTTTTGGGATGGAAGAAAACAGCCTGACCCTTACGTAAGTGCCTCCCTGTGCCCCCACCTTTTAAAAGTCTCGCCCACTACTCTTTCGGGGCCATTTCGGAAAAACCCTTGAGACCAAGGAGGCTCGGACTCTAGGCCCGCTAGGGGGGCGCCACGCTACGAAGCATTAAAACCAACCAGCCTGAAGCTACGGCACCCTTCCTCTTCACGAATAAACGGCTGACCTTTCGATCCCCCATTTTACGAGGCGGTGGCCGAGGGGTTGAAAAAAATGACGTGAAGAGGCAAGGAAGATGTCGCGGAAAGGGAAACAAGGGAAAGATGAGACATTTCGCGAAGGGCCTCTTCCTATTATGATCTTCGTAATCTTTCCCCCGCGAATATCCTTCGAAAAAAAATCAATCTTCTGAAGATATCCCAAAAAACCTGCCATAAAAACGGAGGCGGACCTGAGGCCGTAAAGATAGGGAAGTTACATCTGCTCTTAAGAGAAAGCTGCGAATTTAATGCTTAGGGCCCTTAATGGAAGCCGGAGTAGTTTTTTGCGTTCACTTTTACCTCGTCTATATAAGATGAATGTGGTTTGGAGGTATAAAAGGAGATCATTCGCAAAAGAAACGGTGGAAACGTTTCCTGTTGTTCCGTGATTTTGCTCCGTCTTAGGGCCTGGACGAGGATTTCTCGAACTTGTCGGCGCTTTGACCTCTTGAATTACGTATCCAACAGTCACCGACCCCACCAAGTCATCAAAATGTGAATACAATATACATTTCTCAAAATGAATAGAGTGACAATACAAGGCTTAAAGAAAAGACATTTCTGGAAAGAGAGGACTTAGAATATTAGAGGTCCTAGGATTAAAGGCCCAATCAAGGCCCCAGTTATAAAATATCGAAATAAAAAAAATTCAAAAAATACGAAGGAATGCACACTATAATAATATTGATATCTGCATTTTACCAATTATAAAGCGATTTAGAATCGTATTATATTTTTTATATTTTTTCCATCCACTACAAGAAGAAAGAAGAAATCTTCAATAATATGAAAATAATATCTTAGATAAAAATAATATCTTCGATAAGAAGATTTTAATCATGTACATTAAGTTATCTAACGTATTACATTAATTTCCTCAGCACAACTTTGTTGAGGCCCTTAACTGAAGGGTCCTTGACGAGACCCTCATTTAAAACCGCCCTGTAACGGTAAGGCCGCTCCTGACCGCTGCTGTCAAGCATCCTGTCGACCTCAAGACAGGTTAATGCGGTATTTCTGAAGGAATTGTAAGCGACAAAAAATCTTAGAATTAAATTGGATATGAACAAGATAAGCAGATTGCAAAGCGAGTTGTTTTCATACGTAACACAGAGATAAAGAGGCTTTCAACCAGTTAACCTAGAATGCTGCATAAACAGTGACGGCCCAAAGTATTTTGGCGCCCCATGCAAGAAGTGTTTGCGCCCCGGTCGATATTTTATGTAACCATTCTTATAAGTGATTGAACAATATAGCTCAGTAAAACAGAAATAATAAAATTTTCTGGAAACAATGTTTTTATGAAGTGTTTACAATATGGAACACAGAACCTAAAGAAAGGGGAAAATTCCCGTTAGAATTAAATTAACCCTCGTCAATCCTACATAGCTACAATTTGACAACTAATCGTTATGAAATGTTTGCGAGGATTCCAAGATGAAAAAAGATCTCTCCCACCCCACTTTTGCCTCCTTTTAGACGATTACCTTTATGACTTTTATCTTTAAATCTTTCATCATTAATTTAACTTAATTCCTGATGTTTGTCTATGCAATAGAATAAGAATATTATCTTACGAGTCAAAATTTTCGCGCACAAAGCTTTTCCGATGGCTCGCTTGTGTTGACCAAAACGCTCATTGCATCAACCCTATTTGACAGATGATTACGACATCCAGAACAAGTTATTCCACGTTAAATTTGTGAAGAAAGCATTTAAATCCATCAAAATAGGAATCTTCGCTGTAATAAACTCTGCGATCGAAGCTGAGATCAATTCTTAATCAATAAAAAATCGATGCTAAATGAGAAACATTTTTACGTTTAGACAAATTGAAAAATTTACTGAAATTTCGGGACATTCCAGTCCGAATGAAAACTCAATTAAGCAATAAGTGACATTGAAACTTTCACCATTGGTTGGACCCTGAGCTCAAAAAATAAACTGACAATATCATGTCAGTCTTCAAAATTGCTAAAATTATTATGTCAGATTTATTAATAAGATTTATCGTCGATATTTTCCGCGCAATATTGCATTGCTTCGGCTCCGATAAAAACTGGCCGTAAGCCAACCCGTAATAAAACAACTTAATTATTAAAGGGATGGGAAATTACCCAGATACCTCGGCATGAAAAAGGGAACTAAAAAGAAAAAAATAATGAAAACATCTCGCCACTTGGCGGAATACTTAAAATTCCTCCCGGTGAAAAACGCAGTCCAACGGCGTGTCATCTTCACATTCCTCGAGTGTAAGACGCCTACGATATAAGATCATTCGGGGAGCAAAAGAACGAGGGGTAAGAGAAGACCTAACTACGGCCATACCCACGTAGACGACTTAAAAGGAGTCATTTACCCCCTTCCCCGCCTTACATTGCGGATGCGAATGGGAGGGAAAAAAAATCCCTTCTTCATCCCGAATAGGGAAGACACGCATCTCAGACCTCAACGTTCTTTGAGGCCATCCTATGTTTTTCTCCTGCTTTCACGGCGGGTATGGGTGAAAATGGAAAGATAGGAAAGGGAGTGGGGGGAGCTGAAGGAAGATACTCTTTTTGCAGGTCACTTGACCTAGAGGGTCATAAAAGAGCAGTGAAGGAGAAGGAGAAGCGGAACCCTGAGAGGAATATTCCTCGGAAGGAGTAGGAAAGGACAAAGATCGGTAGGAAGTAAAAAGGGGGAAACGAGAGGAGGGAGACACGAATTGAAGACGAAACGGAAGCGAAGATAAAAGGAGGGGAGAAGGCAAAGCAAAAATCGACAAAATGAGTGAAAATGTGGGTATTTCTTGCAGAGAGATATTCAAACTGGCTGCTGTAGTACATAAGATACTATTGTATGGATCGATTAAATTTTGTAATAATAACTATTCTACGAGAAATTTGAAAAAAGTGATATTTTCAATTTTAACTGGAATATAATAAACAAAGTGGTGGAAAATAAAATAATAAAGAGTTATTATCTTTCTTAAAATAAGTTTAGATAACGAGAGTATATTGAGTAAAGAAGGTTGCAATGCTCTTTAACTCGTAAAAACATTAAAACAATGCATGAATATACGTTATTGTTGCCTACATAAGAGCATTAACTTAATTTTGAACGAAAATTAGATCAATTGGTATCGACAAGTCTTAAAATATAGGTATAATGACAGTTTCAATGATGTTTCTTATAACGAAATTGTTTCGGAAATATTATCTTATCATGAATATTTAGTAATAATAACATTATCTTCCGCATAGTACTCATTTTATTGTGTATATTTTGTCAAAATAACATCATCTTCCGCATAACACTCATTTTATTATTTATGTATTTGACCCATCTAGCGAGGTTATGCCAAGAGGCCTCTCTTACACCGATGAAAATATCAAAAGTAAGTTCTAAAGAGAAATATACTCAACAACATTATATGATTTCCATTTTTCTCTTAGTTCCACATATTCACTCATTACATTCACAGTAAATATTTTCCAAATGTAACGTTTCCAGTAACTTTTCAATGAAGAAAAGAATATTTCTAAAATAACATCTGGTTCTATATTAGCCACCTACTCATAATTAAATTCTTCATAGATACTGGAATGGTATCTCGCAAAAGCAATACAATTATAACATCCGATTATTATTTTTCCAACTTTCTTCATCCCTGAGATACAAAACTGCGTAATGGAGGCCACAAATAATTGAAACTAAGATGAATGGAAACTAGGAAAGTAAACGTTACAGGCCAGCACAGGCAAAAAATTCAAAGCATAAGGGACGTAGATTTCGTAAGAATAAATCATGCAGAACATGAGAAAAATAAAAAAGGAATGGAAAAATGAAAAAGGCTGTGAAAATGAGCACGGATGAAATGGGTACATTTGAAGGACAAGGGGAAGTTGAGATAGGAAAAGAGTGGGAAGTTAAAAAGGGGGAGGGTAACAGAGAAAACAATGAGAACAGAGGTCGCAAAGGGGTTAGGAAGGGTTGGGTTTGAGTGATAGATTCCTCCATTGTGCCCGACTGGGTAAAAAAGATAGGAGGATTGGGAGAAAGGGAAAAATAGCAAAGAAAGGAAGATGTTGGACTCCCTGGAGGAGATAGCTCTTAGGGACTCTCCTTCCAACTCTATGGTATACCAGATTTCCTTCCCTCTCATCGCATCCCCTTCCATTTGGTGACAAACGCCCCCACCCTTTGGCATTATTTCCTTTCGCTCCATTTCACTTTCTTTAGGTCCAATTTTAAGCAGAATTGAACCCTCATGCGTAAGTAATAAAAGAGAAATCATTTTGCACAATAGACAATAAAATAAAATCGCCATTGTTTTAGCTCCAAAAGTAGATTCCGCAGTAAAAATTAACGAATCAAGGAGACCATTTGCAAATTTTTAGAAGTTGACCATTAAGTGGTCCCTAAATGTGAATTAATATTATGGAAAATAAAACAGAATGCTTTACATAACTAACTAAGATTTATTTTAAATTTTTATATTAACAAACTCATTTTGTCTAATTTAAATTAAATTCCAAATTATCAGGACTAATTTTACATAAAAAGAGTGTATCCATTAAAAACGTCTTCAAATTATATACAACATTAAAAAGAGTATTCTTCAATACATGCAAAGAGTAAACAATGACACGAGTAAAATAATTTTTTCTTGCCTTTATGATCTAATACATCAAAATTAACTAGTGATCTATTACGTTTGATTGAAGTAATAATAATTTAAGGTTACTTGTAACATTACCAATTAATCTTAACATTAACTTAACGATCTTAACAACCTGAATTCAAGGCTTTCAATTCCGCAAGGTATGATTAACATGGTGTGTGATTAACATGGAATGACGGCGTGAAATCATGTAGATTTAATTTTTTTTAACCTGACAATAAAGAGATTTAAAATGAGTCATCGAAAGGAGATCTAACTGAAGCAACATTCGGGAGTTAAAAGGGAGTAAGCATCGATATAGAACGCCAGTTAATACAGCCATTTATTGTTCTATAGAGATTTGATATTTTACTCAGGTATGTTCAGGTGACCATGAAGTCGCCAACGTTTCAATGGCTAACTCTGCCATCTTCTTCGGGGGCTTTAACCTGTCATCATTTATTGTTATTTACCGCAGTGCGATTGGCAAATGAAGAATAATAATTGGGTATAGAAAAGTTTTCTAAATAAATTAAAGCTACATAGGAATCCGTGCTGGTGCGGTAGCCGTCTCAACGGCGCATTGAGGAAATTATTAGTAGAATTTACATTTTTAAAAGCTGAGGACATTTCATGTGGGCAAAACCCAGGACCGCTTTCGTCAAAAATATACGAATAAAATATATATCTAATATATACCCTTCCTGATACCCAGATGTGTATCAGGAGCCTTATTGAAAAAATTTAGATTAATGATGTTACAAGGATTTTATTTTCCTCTTGTGTATTATATATCCATCCATTTTCACAATACTATGACGAAACTTCGAGAAAAAAGGTTTGGTTATACTAGTGCGTCACGTTGAATCTCGCCGTTGTTGAAAAAACGCCAATATTTATGCCTTACTTAATTCAACGTATGGAAACACTTCGATATATTTGTCGATGAAACTTCAGCCCCAGACTAAATTATATAACAATTGTAAACTGATTCATTCTAGTAATTAAAATTCGCTATCACAATAAGGAAAATATTACCGTGCATAGCAAAACATAAATTTTGAGATCCGCGCGAAAATTCGATATTATAAAGAACAGACTTATATTAAATGAAAATTGGAAAAAGATAATTCGTTTAAAATCAAATAATTTCGCCCTAAACCCTGTTTCAATATCTTTTTGTGGAAAACGGATGACATTTTACAAATTCCTTCCATCACTGTGTGAAATAAAGGTTTCGAAATGTAATAATTTTCGTTCATTTCACTGGTCTGAAAACAACTGCAAACCACAAAACTTTCCGGAAGAGATTTTTTCGTAATTATCGGAGAGATTCCAAGGAATGATATTCGCAGGTGGATTTTAATTCCGAATATGATATTTATTTTTGAGGAAAAATTCCTCCACCGAAATTATTATTGTACGCGACTGCTGGAAACAGCGCTCATTTTGATGAACAAATCAATTTAGCATGTTTTAGAATTAAGCAATATCCAAGATAATTTCATGTATGATAAAAATCATGGCATCACTGTAATGAAACAGTAATACAATTTAATGTAGTTGAAGCGAAAGGTGAAATTACGCAAATATCTGACTGCACAATATATAATTACAAACCGTGACCTGTAGATTAGTAGTGGAAAACTCATCATCTCCAAAGAAATCGGAACGAAAATTTAGTAACACATTTTATTGTTGCATTCCACACCAAAATTTTTCTTCAGGTAATATTAAATAAGCAGATATAATTACAATATTACTCATTGTTGCACAACATCAGCATAATTTGATTCTAGAATGGCGTATTGAAAATTGCGTAATTCTCAGATATTACCTAAATTTGTTGAATATACATTTACATTACCTATATAGAAAGAAAAACTCCAATAATACCAGATTGGAAAAAATACCAATTTCTGTTTCGGCTGATATAATTAGAATATTAATCATTGTAGCACAACATAACATAATTTTATTCTAGCATGGCAAATTGGAATTACAATGGAAGCGTACTAGCAAATTTAAAATCTTTGAGCAAGACCGATTGTATTATACTGAAATGTCTCATAAATACAAACTTAAATAGTTCATTAAACCCACAATGAGAAATACTCTAAATAACTGTAACCCCAAATTCAGAAGAATCCCTCGTCTAAAATAAAACTATTCATATCAGTTACGCAGTGGGGGATAAAAAAAAGTAAAAATTTCATTTTTACCCGTTTCGTTATTAGCGGAGGCCACAGAGTTATGGCCAGACCCGCTGAGATTTCCCATAAAATTTATCACGACATCCACTTCGTCTTATGCAGCGAGCAAAATAATCTCTCGTTTACATAAATTATTCCCTTCAAACAAAAGCTACCTGTTCTGTATATCACCCAATTAGTTAAAAATAACGGATTTTCCAGGAAAAGGAATGTTTCATTTGCTGAACCGAAAGCGCTGACTCCCTTCTAAACCGAGAATTGTACATTTATGCAAACATCACTAATAAATATTTTACTTTGAATAAAGTGTTAAATGTGTGATCACGATAGTGAATAGAAATTTTCGTAGAGTACTGCTCCTTGAATAATTTACCCCAGATTGAATGCGGCTAAAGAGTTATATTCCGGTGGTAAGAAAAGAGAACAGACCTGAAATTAGTATAGACATTTCCGAACGTTTTTGGCACTTACACAATCCTTTTGGAAACTGATAAAAAAATCAATCATGTATTCAAACAGAATTAAAGTCTAAAATGGGACAGTTAACGAAAAAAAGCTGCAGACAAGGATATGCATTCGAAAACGGGGAAAGAATTTGATTAATTTTTTATTAATGTAATTTCATTTATATAATTTATAATCAACATAATTAAGGAATTGAAACGGGGACAGAGTAGTGAAATAAATCACTGAAATATTGCATCAATTCGAACCGAGAGAGAAATACTTTTGTAACTATTGACACATAAGACGAACAACAGTTAACAATTAGGACTGATGTTCGATGATATTGACGTAATGCCTAATTAATGATACGAATGTTTTCGTAACCAACCTTTAAAAAAGGTATTTATCGCTCTTTTTCCTATTTGTATGTCAATGGTCACGCTCTGAAATCGTCTACTTAACATAATACCCTCTTTCTACGCATTCTGATACTAAATTGCTCCACCTTAAACGTCATCCTACAACAATATACTTTCATAATTTCCGTATGCCTTTCAACTACGATATCAACTTGCTTTCTTTATCAATCAAACCCTCTCAACACCTTACCCGCCAACTTTTACCACTCGATCAATTCACAAAAATTCTTTTCCCCTCATACCAACTCTTTGATATTTATTTTCCTATTTAATCAGTAAACTACCTTTTCGTAGTATTGCCAGACTTACACTCAAAAGCCTTCGAAAGATTGACAGCCACCTCTAATAAAGAAAACAATACATAATAATAAGAATAATAAATAATAATTTACAAACAAAAATGCAAAAATATCGTCTAATTGAGCCTGAATTGGAAATATGTAAAATAAAACACAGAGTTAACGGCCACAATAGCTCCTGCCTTTAACCAGCTTTGAGATATAAGAATGAGATCTCTTGCGGACAAAAAAGGACACTTTTATAAGTTAAGATAGTTGGTAGATAGGTAAGTTTAATATTTAAGACCAAAATAAGATATCAAAAACCTGTTAAAATTTTCAATATCATTTAAAATTATTTTTAAAAGATGAACCCCATAAATTCAATCCTTTTCGTCGGCCATCTTTACACACAGCGCAGATATTTAAAATAAGAATTCGACTAATGGAGCAAGCCTAAGTTTCCGTATTGAACCTAAAAGACGCAGTTAAAAAAAATCGCGGGAAGACTAGCTCGTATGGCTCGCTTATCTTGTTCCGATTTCCCGGAATTTGTAGGAGAAACAACTTCCACGAACCGAGAACTATCCGAACAATAGAATGGGCAGAACAATCTCTGCGCGACACGATATCGGGGCATAAACACTACGGGAACATCGCCATGAACTTAGGACTGCATTTGTGAGATAGATACAATATTTATTAGCTTCCTCGTACCCGAGGATACTGGGACCCCTCTCCCAAGAAGATATCTCTCAGTTTGGACTTGTCTCGTTTAACATAAGAAGGAAACCTGCGATCCCGCAAGGGCTCACGATTTCCACGAAGCGACCAAAACCGTCGCGACGGCCAAAGTTTCTCAATAAGCCCTCCGCTTGGGATTATACGCAGGGATCGCAAACTTTTCAAGTCGGGAACGCAAATCCCACGTACAAAATGCGAATCCTCGTTCTTTAATACAAATCATTTCGAAGGCGTGCTTAGTCTAAGCTTTGAAAAAGAAAAGTACGTGAATCAGTCCTTCCTTCGAGGATGAAACTGTTTTAAATTAATTAAAAGAATTCCATTAATATAATTTAAAAGAAAGCTTGGGAAACTTGTTTCAGATCTTCATGGTGCTTTATCTATGAAGCAGCACCTATTTTCGGACTTCCATTACAACTCAGATAAAAAGGCTAAGGGTGATCTAGCGCAAGATGGTGCGCACCCAGGAAAAATCCCAAGAAAGAATCGACCAGAAAAAATTCTGACGGGACCGGGTATCGAACCCGCGTCTCCGTTAATAATAATGTAAATAATGACCCAAGTAAAATAATTTTTTCTTGTCTTTATGATCTAATACATCAAAATTAACTAGTAATCTGTTACGTTTGATTGAAATAATAATAATTTAAGGTTACTTGTAACATTACCAATTAATCTTAACATTTTCCTATCTCGTCCTATGGATAATTACAGCCTGAATTCAAGTCTTTCAATTCGNTGTATCTCAAAAAAAGCCATTTTGGACTTTTGTCCGGCTTTTTCCGATTTCAGCCCACTGTGCGGCGTGAGGAGAGGCGTGAACAGTAACAATACACAAACACACTAAACCATTCCCTAACCAGAAAAATCCGACTAGTCAGGACTCTAACCCGGGACCTTAAGGCTGCAGCGCTAACCATTCCGCCACCGCATCAGTTGATAGATAATAAGATGTGAAAAAGTTAACCAAAAAAAATAACCCACTTTGATACAATATTACTGATTGATTACTGATGAGATTCATTTCCGTTTGATTCTCATCAATCCTCATGATTATCACTGATCGGGGACTTATTTTATTAATTTAATTACAATTTACAAAAACTAGTTGGTTACAATTCGAAATTTTTCATCGAACTGAGTAATTTCATAAGATAGACGAAAAGAAAATTTCTTCCGCGCGATCGTTTACATTTCATAGAGAATACTAATATTTCATAGAGATACTCTTAGTAATAAACTTTGACCATAACTTTTAATACCTATTAACTGATGTAATATGTGAATTATTGCATTTTCGGTCGCAATTGAGAGACAAAGTTTAGGGAATGAGTAACTTATCTCCCCTTCTAATGAAAACACATGCTGTCCAAACTTAAACAGCGGTAAAAAATATGAGAAAAGCTCCAATTATAAAAAAATACCTCT
>KZ308397.1:443027-528971 GCA_000376725.2 Ladona fulva
ATATTTATAAGTGTATAATTATATATATTTTAACCTATGATGTATGATTTATTCTATTCCATTTAATTGTATCTGTGATCTGCATTTGTAACTAACCTTAGAATTGCGTAACTATTGTAACAATTGTAAATGTTGTAATGACTGATCTGTACTGTCTACGGAAGGTTTTTGAAGGGGTTTTCCTCCCGTCATTGGGCGAATGCCAGACAGATTTCATTATTATTTTTCTTACGTTCCCCCTGACCATTGCCACCTGGTCCACCGAACAAATTGCAACGTTTTACTATTAAATAAATAAATAAAAACAAGTTTCTCCTAGCTTCTGCTTAATCTATTCCATCATAATTAAGTAGAAATCTATTGCATTTGATTAAATTAAAATATTATTATGTGGCTTGATAATAGTTATGGAGATAAGAAGAACATAATGGATTAATCTATCGCTGGCGAAATCACGAAGTAAAGTTCACCAGAGGGGAAGACAAGAGTCAAGCTTCGCTTATATCGATTCCACCTCAACCCTTAAACGAATTCAAAGAAATAAATAAAGGTCCTGACCTCAATCCTAAGTCAAAGACCTACTTTCGAACAACACCTGCATCTACGGCGCCCTCCCCATTAATGTAGTCACACGGACCCTTCAATTGACCGCTGGGCTCACTATATATCCGAAGTTCACGTATCCAGAGCTCGGAAGTTACCACAGCCATATGCTCCGTGAGCTATACTAAAGCATAAACAAGAACTTGCAAGAAAAGTACGGAAGAAAAGAAATACCCTTCAGAACGAATTCGTGGAGCACTAAGAGCTACTTTAGAAGATTTCAATAGTATATCGTCTCTATTGTAAAGGTATAAACATTACGCGGTACGGTAACTGCCGTAAGCGGCCTTTCTCCTGGGCCTCGTTAGGCAAATTCCACGGTCGAGAGCCGTTTTAATGTTTCATAAGCTAACGTTCCTTAAATTATGAGTGCGTTAGAAACAGGCCGTATTAAAAGGTGTTCCAGCCGGGAGAGCGCCATTAGCGGAAATCCTATCCGAGGATTCGTCGGTATTATTTTGGTTAATATTTCTAAACTGTACGCATTTAGTTTTATAATAAACTAAACTGGCGAGCATTTTACTCTATTTATTATGGATTATTTCTACGATAGAACGATTTCTGTGATCATAAGCCGGTGGGTTATGAGCCTCTTTAGTAAATCCATAATCTTGATTGTGAGCTCAACTTCGTACTACGAAACACTTCCGAAAATAATTCAACTTGGATGAGTACAAATCATTTGAGAGGGCTCATAATAGCACTTATTTATTATAGACCGCTTGTACTAATATCGATTCCTTTCTGTGCATAAATCCATCCAACTGAAACCATCTCTTCCTTTCAACGAGAGATCTGTCCGCTTAAATAAAAAACTGGCGAGAACGAGCCATTAAAAAATCATTTGCCGTAACTGAAGCGTTACTAAAATTACTTTCATATGATATTAATAATAAATAAAAAATCTTCTATTTCATTATGTGTAAGAACTCCTGCGTCATCCTACAACAATATACTTTCATAATTTCCGTATGCCTTTCAACTACGATATCAACTTGCTTTCTTTATCAATTAAACCCTCTCAACACCTTACCCGCCAACTTTTACCACTCGATCAATTCACAAAAATTCTTTTCCCCTCATACCAACTCTTTGATATTCGTTTTGCTATTTAATCAGTAAACTACCTTTTCGTAGTATTGCCAGACTTACACTCAAAAGCCTTCGAAAGATTGACAGCCACCTCTAATAAAGAAAACAATACATAATAATAAGAATAATAAATAATAATTTACAAACAAAAATGCAAAAATATCGTCTAATTGAGCCTGAATTGGAAATATGTAAAATAAAACACAGAGTTAACGGCCACAATAGCTCCTGCCTTTAACCAGCTTTGAGATATAAGAATGAGATCTCTTGCGGACAAAAAAGGACACTTTTATAAGTTANAACAAAGAAATCTCAAATACATGCTTACGATAGTAGATACTGATTTAAAAATAAATAATCACAATCTATACATTTTTAAACTTATTAATGAGCATGAGCCATTATTATTGAACTTATGGGTTTGGGTATCGGCGGCAAGGATCATGTGTAAAGCACAGAGTCGCTCTGAACCGAATGCATTTCGCAGACAGCCTTCTGCATTTCCTTATGCTGCCCTAACCTATGGTCAAACTTCGTTGGGATGAATTTACACCCGAATCAAGCACCGGAAGAAACATAACGTGCCCTTCTTTCCAAACACTAACCATTGAAATAAAATGGCTTTCACGTTGTATTTCTTTTAAAAGAGCACGGAAGTTTTCAAGCAAAAGACTGCATTATCTAACTTACAAAACGATACCGCTTTATCGCTGACCTACATACTAAGAGGTAACTAAAAGTACTATACTGAAAACGTTTTTGTGTAGGATGCTTTCATTTAAGAAAAGAGTGGGATCTCATCAATAGCGAAGCCACGGACGAAATCGTAAGGACATTAACAGTTTCCTCTTCTTCGTCTGCTACTCGGGAGACCTGAAAATTCAATTTGCCGGGAATAGAATAAGCGAGTACTGCGGCTTTACAAATAAAACTGTTTCATTATGTTAAGAGCAGCCACTTAGCGGAAATGACAAAGTATAAACGCGTTAGAAGCTAGAGAGAGCCATTTAAAGCCTCCACATATCTAGGCCAACTAATCTTACTCCAGGAACAAAACCGATCCTTTTAACCATTTTTTCCTTTTCCTCGCGAAAAGAAATACCGGGAGATTTTGATTCTCCTGCGCCTGATAAAGAAGCTGTTTCTCAAGATTATATGCATATTCAGGGATAACGGTCGTTATGCTAACAAACATTCATAAAATGCACGCTTTGTCATGGAAGCGTAGGAAAGGACCGGAGCGGGGATTAGGCCGAATAAACGAACGGAAACCCAACATTTAGCCCATCAGATAATGAATTGTTTTTGCAGTTTTATTTCTCTTCATCTGCAATGGCTCCGGTAGGGACAAGTAATGTACACGTAGGAAAACAAAACAGATCCAGTTTGAGAGAACTAAAGCTGGGGATTCGTCGAAAAGAACGACCTTTTTTTTGCTTGTTATTGAAAATCCTCCTCAACGGATAAGGGTCTACAAGTTGAACATGGAAAACTTCCCAACTGCAACAGTTGTAATATGGATCTTTCGGAAACTTAGGCTTTTACATCATTTTCTAAGTAGTGGTGCGGGAAAGAATTTTAAGTTCGTCCCGAGTCTACTTCTAGTTTAAGTAATTTTATTTAAAATGCGAATTCCACCTTGTGTTCTCTTGAGAGTGAAACGCATTAAACTCCTAACTTGGGCTTCGTATCTTAAGTGATGCAAATAATATCGTTAAAATTCAAAAAAGGAATCCGAAATTACAGCTACCACAAAAATAGAACTACCTATCTATCATTTTCGGTATTATCAAAAGAAATATAGGTGAAAACGAAATTTCCATATCTGCGTACCTGCAACCTCAATACTAAGATATGAAGTGCACCGAAAATCACCGGAAGCAAATAAATATACGTAAAGCATTTTTCGAAATATGTCCCACCCTTCGTCAACATCCAAGGCTCTTTAATGACTACGGAATATTACTTGTCCAATAAAATATCTTTAAAGTAATTCACAAAGAAATAATCTCATAAAATGAATCTACCCCAAAGGAATACAAAACTTTCTTAGCATTATTCCTTTCAATTACTATCATCTCATGATTAAGATGACGCTGATGAATGAGAATTATGAATTTTGGCTCTAACACTAATTTCTGGGAGGCATTCCCGGCCATTTCGCTTCAAGAAACGACTTATTCGTTCCTATCAAACTAATCAAAGGAAAAACTAAAGCTTAGATTAAAACCTAAGAAAAGTAATCGATCACTACTGTAAATTCTATAACCTTCAGTATAAAACGCTATCCTCTTGATTTGAAGCGTCGCACAACATTCATAATTTACACAAATTCATCTAAAACAGACAAGTAAAAACACAAAGGGAGAGGAAAAGTTTTTATGAGTGTATAAATATACCATGAGGACATTTAAATAATTAAAGTATGGACGATTGCGATTTAGCTTGGTGTGACAATCGACCTTGAAACAATGCCCAAGAGAAAAGGCGAACTTAATAATTTAGGCAGAACAATAATTTACTTCGCTATGACTCTCTTGGAAAAGGATACATAACAGTTTCGTGCCTTCTTCTTTAAAATTAAACCCCATGCACTCGCGGAACTTTGTAGCTTATCTTTTCAACATTCGGAACCACATTCAAGTGCTCAAAATTGATTCCAGTGATACCTACACGGTATATCCTTTTTAAAACCTACATACTCAGCGAACTGAATAAGTCTAAAAATTTCCCCTCTCATTTTCCCAATGTTGTTATCAAGTACTCCTCAAATTCGAGTGCATTCTCATCCTACCTCATCTATCCCGGTCATATCGAAATGAGAAAAACACTTCCTTAACTCCTTATAGGTTTAAATCTTCACTTAAAGGAGCCCCCTATTCGCGAAAGCCGGGAACGAACATTATTTAAAGGGGCAACGCGGAGCGGCCCGAATATCCGAAATTTTAATCGTCACCCGAGACTCGAGCAAAAGCTCCTTTCCTATGCATGATGCATACACCGGGGGACACTAAAACTTCAGTCCAAAAGTTAAAACAAACCTTTCTCGCCGAGAGTCTGAAAGCGTTAACGGATGGGGAGAAGTTCCTCAGAAATGTTAATCGATTTTCATTCTAGCCGCACCCTCCCCGGTATCTCCGCTCCGCTATCTCCTTTCCTCCAGCAACGGGAAAACAGCGCCACCGACGTCCCTCCCCAAAACTCCTACAACAATACAACTCCATCCGAGTTGCCAAACACTCTTACAAGATTATCCTGGAGGCCTCATCCAACCTTATACTTTACTTCAAGGCATTAAGCGCAAGGAGATACAGCTACTCCAAAAGACCACGACGGATATCGTTTTTCGCTTGTTTCCCCTCCTTTGCTTATGCATTTTCCGTTTCCAATAGATGGGGGTGTGTGGGTGGTGGAAGAGATCTGTCGTCATAACATCTGCCACGTCCGTTTTTATTCTTCTGTTCCACGGCGGAGTAATGGAGCAGCGATCGATGGCGTCTATTCCCACCGAATGGCTTCTTGGCTAATACGTTATTATTCCGGTAAAGTAAACAGTCTTAAAAGCTCGGGAACTCCTTCCGGGGGGAGGAAAATGAAAATCCGCAGAAAAATATCGCGCGATTCCGAATGCTTCCTTCACTCCACACATTACTTACGGCTCTTAATTTCTTTGAGTGATACAAAAGGAGAAGGCGCTGCATTTCCTTATACTGCATTGTCGTCTTTAAGAACTGAATATTCTTTCCTTATCTCAGAGATTCTAAAATGACGATGTAAAACACGAAAAATTCACTTATTTACTTTATGTTTTACACATTATTTATGTTATCAATACCAAACTTTTGGAAAATATATAAAAATGACAAGTCTTAAAAATTGGCACACATTGGGTAGCTTGGAGTAGCTATGCTCACATCTATGCACCTTTATAATAATTTTCTCTTTTTACTCGGACTGCTATTCTAACAATATCAATAACTATGTAAAAATGCTTTTTGAAATTAATACATTACGAAAACATACGAACAAAGGTAATTCCTAGTATGTATCTTATTACCACAACTAACGTTAAAAATCTAGCTAGTTTTGAGACGGTTTTATTTGAATAAATTACAAATGAGCATGCAGGTTTACGCTAATTAAAAAGTATTTTTCATTATCAAAGGATTACTAAGTCCGTCAAACTAAGAGTCCAATTTAAAGAGGAGTTAGTTATAAAAAAGGAATGTGAGCATATCTTCCCTAAGAAGGTACTTACAGACACGTCCCATCAAAACAGAATATAATCTTTTGATGTGTAATAGTACATCTATATTAGTGTTTCCATGCCAATGTAGGTTGATCAATATACTTTCTTTCCTTCCTCCATTCCTAATAAATAATTAAATACTTGATGCAAGAAGTATTTAGATAAAAGCTAGAATCTTATCACGAATTTTCTATACCTAAATTGTCTAAAAAACATTCTATACTGGAATACGGCAACAGCGCCAAGAAAATTATTGGGAGATATTTCCAGATTTAATTAGATATTTCATCTTTGCAAAAGATAAAAATATACACAAAAAATCAGTAACACCAAATACGGAAGCGTCCATCAAATATATTCTCGAAAGAAAGAATTCGTTCCCTCGATCGCGTATGATCGTATTTCTCCATTCCCAAAATATCCGCTAATTTCATCTTTGAAGTTACATATTCCTTAATTCCGTAGTAATTAACACTCGATAAATCCATACAGTGCCAAGGACTCCGCTCCATCCATTCCATCGTTGATGAAAAGGTCCCTAAGAGGCCCGGCATAAAAGGGGAGATTTTACCTTCTCCGAAAGGCAATGCCAGGCTAAACAGAATACCTTTCCCCTTCAAGGACAGGCGGCACAGCGAAACAACATTCACTTCTATACCTCACATATTCCGACCTCTACTTCCTTTCACTTTCGCTCTGGCGTTAACTAATTCCTCGAAAATCAATATTTTGAAATGTAAATACTTCAGTCATCTTTTGCTCATGAACGCTATAGGCAAGCGAGACTTAAACGTTGGAGTTATTGTTTCCCTTTACGAACAGATATATACGTTTCTGAATTAGCATACGTACATTTGTGAAATTTCATAAACATTGTAGAGTACTAATTGAAATTGTTTGCGATCCCTCGCTAAAATTTGTGAGATTAAAGTTTGGAGCTTTTAATTATTAAATTGATAAAGATTTTCATAAGATGCAATACATTTTGAGTGAAAATAATTCTATATCCCATTCGGAGATTTTTTCCGAAATTATAAACCTTTCAAGATCTTCCGCAAATTTCGTTAATTCCAACAGCTTCCCTTTCCCACATTGTCCGACTACTGGAACCTTTTCCTTCATTTTCTTCCACGCTACTCCGTAAAATAAGATAAAACTTTTACTAAATATCATGTTTCGGGGAACTATACACTATCAGGTAGAAGGATGCTTTAGCAAAAACGACGGAAGATGATTTGTTCGAGACATACCAATCATGGCGCGCCAATTGCGGCGTAAGACTTCAGATAATTTAAGAATATTACTTGTACCATTAGCCTGAGTTGTATGAGAAGACGAATAATCTCCATTGCAAACAGGTATGCACAAAAGAGCTAGAAAAACATCAACGCCTCAACGAAAACTTGACAAGTACACCCAATTTTAGAGTTGATTCACGAGGGCGTTATCAAGATTCATTAATTTTCATTGATTAATGAATTCTTGGTAGCTCAGGAAGAATCCTCTCAACGGAAACGAATCCTTCTAACAACTCAACTGACACGCTCATCTTTAATTGGCGCTGGCGGTGGATGCATTAAATAAATCCGACATTTGGTGGGGCGCCTGAATTACGCGACATGGATGTGTTATGACCCTACATTTCTAAACGTCCGTTCCGTTGTAAATTTCCTAGCTCCCTATCAACCCTCGTTTCTGCTCCCATTGTCTCCATCCACTTCCACGCTTTTCCTCGCCTGTATTTCATCTCGCCCTTGACTCTCCCACGCAGCAGGCCCCCTGCAACCTCCGCCCATCCCTCCTCACTTACCCGACCACTGTGTACTTACGCGGATGTGCTTCCACCCTTCCCCGAACCCTGAACCCTACGCATGTCCCCTTCCGCCCAAGTAGCATTCCCATCTCACACCCTCTCCTCGCACCCAAGACTTTTCCAATAAGGCGTCGGAAGGTGAGATGCCTGGCGACCGTGGAGCGAACGTACGTAGCAAAGGTAGAGGCGTTATTGGAAGAGGGGAGGGGAAGAACCGTTCCCTTCCACGGCAGAAGGAGAAAAGGGAATGAAAGATTGAGAGAAAGAGGTGAAAAAGTGGGAAAATACGAGAATGGTGGGGTCCATGAAACGGAATGCCAAGCTGAATCCACGCATGGAGCGAAAAGGCTTGGTTTATGGAATTCGATACTTATTGCGATTTACGAGGGTAATAATCCATACTGTCGCGCTTGAACCATGGGGAGGTGAGGATATATGAAGGTATCAGCGGAGCCATGCGCTGTCGAATCAAATTTCCCAAATATGAAACTTTCCAAGAACTTTGGCGAATCTGTTTCATGATAACGCACCGTACCCTTGAGAGCTTGCGCTTCTTAAACAAGGCAATTCCTCAGGCATTGAGAGAACTCTTAAAATATAGATTTAGTTCGATGGATGATTTGATACCATACGAGCAATAAAGTGGATTTCCGCGAACCAGCCTCAATAGTGAGCTGGTTATCGTTCATGTCTGGCAACAATGCTCCTGAAGTCCCGCTTTTGTGTCCCGGTCCAAGCATAGATTTTTGTGCTTCTTTATCGCCAACTGTCCTCATCATAATTAGCCGATGATGGATGATAAATATTTGGTAAATATATAACTAAGTCGGTTTCATATACATACTGAAGCTTAACGAGAGACTAACATTCAGCAAATTTTCAAAGGTGAAAGTCAGAAAGATTCCTCACATTTCTGCATCTCCGATATTACTTTTCGCAAAATTTGCATATTTTATACAGCATAAATGATGCCCCGGCTTTCGAAGAGATGTTGGATAGGGCACGGATCTCCAGAATGCCAACATGCGGCAGTCACGATTCCTTTTCACGTGAAGTATAGATAAACTTCTTGGGTCTAACAGAATAAGGCATATGTCAGGCCCAAGCTGCTTTATATTTATAAATTTCATATACGTCATGCCTTATACATTCCATGCGAGTTACCACCCAAATTTTCGACATTTCTACAAAGTTAGGAATATAATTCATCTTAAGATGTCGGTATTCCTTAAAATATGATTTAGCTTTTCTATAATAATCGCGGTAGTTGAACGAACTAGGAATCCAAAGCATCTAACATCTTCTGAAATGGTTTGGCCGTGTTTACACAACCTATCCAGCACTGAGTGAACTGCTAAAAGAAAGGTCGCCAAGAAATTTCGACTGCAGATATATTTTTGAAAAAAATATTTGATTATTGAAAGAATAATCAATTGACAAAATAGAAAGTTTATTTGCGAGAAAATTACTGATAACTGATCGCCTAGAATTATCGTTTGATGCATTCCTAATGATTCCATCGCGTACAGGTTTGCGACAGGATTAACACAGTCTAAATCACAAACACGGGTATCTTCAAGAGCGTGTCTAGTCCATCGCCCAAGCGTCACAACCACTGAGTATCAAAAAACAGAATTTCCTCCAGATTAAGCCTTCAGAAAAGGACCCAAATCCTTCGAGATCCACTTTCATTTACCTTTTTAACGAGCCTCGAGGATCCCGCGATAAAGTAATTATGAAACCCTCCGTTATGAGCAGTTAACGCGGAAAATTCGGCAGAAAAAAAATCCTCACCTTTCATTCTCCTTTCCAATAAAGCGTTTCCTTTAACTTGGTCCCGAATCTCTTACCATAAGTCTTTATTACGCAGGACCCCGCCCATGACGATAAACATAAGACGCCTTAGAAAACAGCCTTCGATAAGTAAAACAGAGAAGCGAGAATGGGAAGGCTGCGGAAAAAGGAAAGCGGCCCAATCTATACTTCCATTTGCAAAGGCGAAATAAAGATAAGGGGATACGGGAGGAAATCCAAGGAGGGAGAGGATTAAGGGTTTGAAACTACCTTAGGTGGAAGAGAGCGGGTGAAATGATGACCCTTAAAAGAAAGATTTCCAGAGGAATTCTTGCCGCCCCGGACGGCGAATGGTTTTTAGAGAAGCTTAAGAGACTAAAGGATTGCTGCGAAGGGTGACTTCGGGGAGAGGCGAAAGAGGACGAGGATAAACCATTAATTGAAGGAGTCTAAAGGTAATCGATGCGCGCGAGAAATGGTAAAAATTATCGGAAGCCCGAGGATAACAACCGATATAGAACTACTTGGAAGACGTAAAATTCCGCGCCATTTGAGTCGCAAACGAAGAATTATGGGATTCCTCCACAGAGGTACGAATGCGAAGCGCGGGTTTACGACCCTGTTCTGGGCGGCGATTTAAGTCGTATGCTGACGACCATATACATACAAATAGGTGGCTTTTATTCAGATTCAAAGTAGTTCACTCGACCTTTCAACGTTACACTTCTGATCAGACACCGGAATTTACTCTTCGTTATATTTTGTACTATGAAACATGCGTCGAAGATCTTAAAATACCGTGATTTCAAAAACGTTTTCAAATTTCGCTTCAACAGAAAAGAAAACTTAGAACTCATGTTTTGATGATGGATTGACGACTCAGATGGACCTTGCTACCAATTTACCAGTATCCGTTGCTACATTTCGGTATATTTTGCATTTAACTTATTATTACACAGTGGAATAATGGATTGAGTAATGGAATGACTTATGACATGATTAAATATGTCTATGTTATCTACTTTATAATAATAATATTGTAGTGCAGATACACGCTAAATAAAATTGGTAGCTATTGTGCGGAAACTATACAAATTAATACACATTTTAGAAGAATGTATGAAGCTTATTGTTTGATTTATATAACTAATAATTACCGTATTGATATAAAATTAAATGAATTAATATTCTTATGTAATGTTCTAATATTCTAGAGGATTTTAATGGTCTTTTGTACCGATTCATTAACAGATGATGGACTGTAGGTTATATTAAAAAAAACCTCATGAACGTAGAAAAAAAATACGTAACATAACGGTCACAGCTTCGACAACGATGAGACCAATACGGTATCTTGTAACAAATATAACATAAGAATACATATCAAGGAATGGGAATAATAATAATAATAGCAGATTAATCGTTTCTACAAATCGGCCAAACAGATTTTTCCTTCTCAAACCCTAAGCTTGGAAAGTTCGACTTACGACCATGCTTCTTACGACCTGCAGAGCGCATTTATCGAATCAATGAAAAGTAAATGCATCATGAAAACTCCCTCGCGAACTTTTGAAGAGATAATAACCCAACAAATGGAGGATAAAGTCACTCACTCGGAAGACCCACTTCCGTTTCACTTTTCCCGATGTTCCACGACGTAAAATACCTGCAATAAACCGGAAGTTATTAAGTGTTATTACTAACAAGGATATAAATTCCCTAAACTCTGCACTCTGGCTACATCGTTCAGACTACTAGCTGAGACACTAAATGGGTCATAGCAGATGTTCCCGACACTGTTGGTAGTATTTAGAAGGCTCTGCCATTAGATACCGTAACTCTGCTAACAACACCCACGAACACCATAATTTTTCAGTATCCATAGCTGAGTATATTATAGTAATGCGATAATATTGATCGTAAAAATCCATTAAGTTCCTTACGGGAAAAAGAAAAATATCGAAATCCATCATATCAGCTCTAATATAAAAATATTTTTGGGCGAAAAACACAAACGTCAGAAACAAAAAAGAATTAAAGAAATATGCTCAGTAAGATTTGGTTGAAGAGAATTCATCTTGGAAAAAATAATCAAATCTGCAATAAATATATTTTACGTATATGTCATCATCAACAGCTGGAGACTTACGGGGTTGTATGTGTAACTTAAGATGTATTTTCCTAGTCACTGCTGTCACTTTTCGTTAGTGGAAAAAATGAATTTTTGGTGAAACTAATATTAGTATCCATTTCTATCATTTTTCTCGCAGTATCAAATTGCCCAAAAAAATAGTAATAACCTAAAATCGATAAACAATACAGCCATATCAGTCTATTTTCATGCAAAATATATTTAAACTATTAAAAGAATAATATGGAAAATTATACTTTTCTATTTTCTTTCAAATCTTTTTAAAAATTTAATCTTCATTCCAGAATTTAAAACAACAATTTATATAGTTAAGAATAATTAGAGATTTGAATCTAAACAAATTATAGTTCCGAGTAATAAATCTGGAAAGAAAGGCTAGCGAAACTGGATATCTGACTAATTGAACTAACAATAAAGGTGAAGGGTGAAACCTTGAGGGGTGAAACGAATTCATAAACTATTCAACAAATTTTGAGTGCTGCTAACCATACTTTGGCATCCCGAAAACTGAACTGGGGACGAAAACTTATATAAATGTTAATGAGGGAAAGTGGAAGACGGCAGAAAAATAAAACCACCCATATCTAACGAACATATATTATAACCGAAAAACCTTTTTTCCTCCCTGCAGTGTAAACAATGCAGCCCCGAATAAGTGGTGAGCTCCCAGCGAGAAACATGGTCGAGGTGTGAAAGGGAGGCGAGATGGAGACCACGGTTTTGTATTCAAGCGAGAGGGAACGAGGGTAAGTGAATATCACTCCACTTCCAGAAACAGTGCGCGAGCGAGTCCCAAAACCAACAACAGATGACGTTCCAGGGGGGAAAATGTTTAACGATCCCGGAATAGGAGAGCGAGGTTCTACGGAGACCGAGAATTGAGTGTGTGAAAACTGCGCGCCGAGTGATTGATCATATAAATTTAGGAGTCTTGGTCGGGCGCTGGGCCGGGAATCTGTTGAGTCCCTATCTCTGCCTCCCAGATTAAACACGGGTTAGTAAACCTGGTCTCTCGGCGCGGAATTGCTCCGTGCGCGGAGACTAACATCATATCGCCATATATTCAAGGAACGGAAGCCGTTCAATTCGAAGAAAGAAGAGGATATGAATTATTTTCCCGGCGACTTGCGAAAGCCCCACAATAGAGCGCTATTCCAGCATGTTTTGCGCGAAAAAAGACGTCTCTGGAGCTGAATCATGGGTGTGTATTTAGAAGGGAAATTGAAACGTGCAAAATTGAAGTCCTTTGACGTCCTTTGGAATCGAATAAAGTCGAAATACATGGCTTCCGGAAGAATTCCAAAGCTTTCCTAAACCCTTTTCATGACTTATGCATTGATTTTTGTCAACTGATGAATTTTAAGTGTGGACTTTTGTGTCTATAACTCGATTGAAGTAAAACATAAATTTAGGGAAATTATTCATTTTTGGAAATAAATTAACAACAAACCTTTCCGATTAAGATCAAATTAATTCAAAATTTAATGAAATACTTAAAGGAAGCAAATCTTTAACGTTAAATAGTCTACAATTAATAACTAATCTAAGCTACACTATTTCATATAACCCTCTCATAACGGAAAATATGTTTTTATGAATCGTAGAAATGTGCCGGAAAAGTTGTAATGCAATAAGAATCAATACATATTACGCTACAACTCGCCACGTAAATCATTCATGAAAGTATTACAAAAAGCATTTGATTCGTAATTCTTTTCTGAATGAAACTGAGATTCATCAACATTCATATAGATAATAACATGATTAGAGAAGAATATTTGTAATAGATTCGATGATTACCAATGCAGGCATAAGAGTTGTACTTAGACAATTTCCAAACGAGAGCCAAAAATTCTTTGTTAACAAAAAAGAGGCCTATATTTACATTTACATTCCACGACATAGAAAACATTAATTTAAATTCTAAAATTATTTAACCACTGGTATAAATGAAACCGTACTTGGTTTAATAGCAAATTTACTTTTTCTGGGTTTCTCGTCTTATCAAAGATACCCTGCCCATCTCGAGAGAAACAGTAAGGAGTTTGGACATCTCGAAATCGTCTAAAATTAAATTTCACCTTTACCACTCCACTGCGTAAAAGGATCACTATACAAAAGAACTAAAAACACAAAATTAAAGGAAGAATTAAGAGTTCTTCAAACAACCATCCATACGGTACAAAATATAGAATGAGAGAGTTATTCAAAAAAGTAATGACACTCTACCAACGGATTTACGAGTACTTTCATGCTCATCAATCAATGCATGCACAAATGAAAAATGAATTCACTCTATATCCAAATATTTTGAAGCATTTGTCCGCAGATCCATAAACAAACGCCAATTTTAGTGCAAAAAAGAGCAATAATGTAAACATTTGCCAGTAGTGGAAAAAGAGCGTTTTCCGTCATTATTTCGATCACAACGAGCTCCCAGACGCGAAAAAATACGAACCTCATCATTTCGCGATTTAAGCACGGATTTCATTATCCCCGTTATATTTATCCTCCTCGACTGAATAAATCCGAATGGTAATCCTTTTTATGCGGATGAACCAAAATGGCTTCCGACGATAATGACACTCGGGAAGCTCGCATGCTCGAAAGCTGGCTCTATAGCGACGGAGCATCGACAGGGGGAGGAAACACGATGGAAAGTAGCAGTAAAATGCGGGTTATGTTTTGTCGCTCTACTGTGTCTCACGTCGACTCGTGGGCGGAAGGGTGAGAGGAAAAAAGATTTTTGAAAATTTTCAGCTCTTTTTTCGCGCGAAAACGGAGACGCTTACGAGCCGAAAATTTTCACTTTCAGCTTTTTTCGCAAAAAAGAAGAAAATCCCTTTCCGATTTCGTGGAAACACATCGAAAGTGAAAATGGCCTTGGGAGAACAGAAAAAAACGTATTTAGAGGGCAATGCTGTAACTGCCTTGTAGCTCTTTGGAAGAGAAACGGAAAAAGACCCGTTATTAAACGACAACGTAGTACATTTAGGAGGACATTTTTGAGCAAAAAAGCGAAGCTTGCTCCCCATTTGAAAGGCTCGATTTTTAGGAGAGAATTAGAGGGCGGCGAGCTATTTATGCGTGGAATAGGACAAGATTTTCTTGAACCTACTGGGGTGGAGGATTAATGTAACATATCCTACAAACACATTTCGCTTCATAAGAATTCGAGTTAAATGGTCAGCCAATAACTACATTTTTATTATGCAGGTACACCAAGTATGGCTCGCGAACGTTCATTCTTTAGTCAGCCAAGTTACGAAAAAAGATATTACCCACTAATACGTCACTATGCATCAAAACGAATCACACCATAGTCGCGTTTAACACTTTGCTCTTCTATTCAGGATTAATACTATGAAATCAGTAGTAGTGTTGTTAGAAGTGCATCGACAACTTGGGTCATTTCGCACATAGGGGATGTGCGAAATTCCCACCACCGGGAATCGAACCCGGGACAGCATTCACCGAAGTCGAACGCGCTGCCCACTTGGCTATCCGGGTGGCCACTATGAAATCAATCTTGAAGCTTCATAACAGGAAAACTCTCATCTAACAATAGAAGATAAATAATAACAAAAATAACGAAAAATAATAAAACAAATTTAAATAAAATAATTAAATAGTATGCATTCACAATATAAGTCGGAGGAAAATAGTAGATTTCTAGAACAACGGTTGCAAAAGTAGTACTGTTGAGGGTGACTGTATCAATTACCATTTACATTCTAACAATGAAGTTGCACTAAACTGGGCAAGTTTTCTCTCTATTTCGCATCTGACAATAACGACCAGCTCACAAAATAAACTAAAACCATTCGCACTGTTCAAATCCCTTCCTATTAAATCTCTAATAGAAACGAAGACCGCCAGTTCGATTGTAAATTTAAAACAGAATCGGAGAGACACAATCACACATTCATACCATAATTTCTGCTATTCATGCTACCTAAGTAGAGACGTAACCGATAAATTTCGTGGTTAAAGTAAGTCAAAGAATAACGGACAGTTTCAACATTTTTCACGTCATCGTGGGCAATCCACGAGAAATTCCTCTCGCAAGATCAGACCTTTTTTCTATATAATCGCGCCAGAAGTTATTTTTCGTTGAAAAACTCGCCCAACTCACCCGAGCGACAAACATGGAGCCCACCGCCCACGCCGGGAATTTTACCACGCAACTTTCACCCACGGATAGGCAGCATTAAAACTACGAGCGATTACGGTAAAACAACATCCGTCATCCTTTTTCTTCTCCGTTTTAATTAATCGGGATATTTGGCTTGCAGTTCCCATCAAAGGAAACAACGAAAACCTCAAAATCCAAACTCTATTAATAAGTGGGGGCTGATTGAATTCCGGGCAAAAAAGGCGAAACTTCTCAAAGGAATTCCTCAATAAAAAGACGGAAATCGGAAAAAATTAAAAGCTGAAAAATTCCCCACGAAGGAGGAAATTACATTTCTCTTATTTCAATCGACACGCCGCTAAAGGGAATGAACCGGTCGGATGCGATACCGAGCGAGACGATTGTCACCGTCGTTCACGCTTCGGCCATTACCCATTTTTCCAAACGTCCTCCGTTCCATAAACGTTCCCCAATTTCCTCTTTAAACTCATAGTGTAAAAGGATTGTGGAGGAGGAATATATTTCCACGTAGTGATAGCGAGCGGCGCGTGTTGAAATCCCTTTCCCGTTCTCCTAAAGCCCTAAACCCCTTCCCCAACAAAACACACAGCCCATTACTCTCCTCTTTCCTGCCATCGCGTTTTCATTCCTTCCACACCTTCTATCTCCGCAATCGCATCCCCATTCTCATCCCAAGATTTCCTCTCTTTGCCAATTATGCGAGCTCTCTTTCTAACCATCTCCATTCAACCCATTTTAGATTACATCCACGGTGGAAATTATTCCAGTGCCTCTCGTACCAAGCTTTCCTATCATTGCATTACGTCATGGTTGTGAGCTGTAAGTAAGCCGTTGGTGTGCGTCATTAGCACAAGTACCATATACTTTTAATTCTACATTATTTAGTAGCCTTAATTTAATGTCTGAATTTTATTGCGTAATGAAATTTCGTTTCTAACGTATCAACATCTCCTATCTACTCATAGCGTTCTATTGCGGTTCACTTCCGCCGAGTATTTTAATTTCCGTTAAATGAAAACAGAATAAAAAGTTATTCTTTTAAAAATTTTATTTATATCTTGTTGGTTTATTTTGTTTTTTTTTCCTTTTAATGTGCCTTAATTTACCATATTTACTATTTAAATGCTTAAAATGATAGGAAAGTCGTACATGCAGATTTGCGCCTACGAGTATAAACTTTTAAGATGTGCAACTTCCAAATGCAGCAATAAATTCGAAATCAAAATGTTATTTTCACACACAGCTGTCAGTGAACAATATTAGTTTAGTAAACAATAAGTTTAGTAAAGTATAATAGGCACGATGTGTAATCATACATTACTTTTCCCTGTTTGAATAAGCTACTTTAGTGAAATCAGTCTACATTTCTTCAATTTCAGAAGTTGTCCATTCCGGCTAATGCCAACGGTTAACGTTTGTTTGTAAAAGCATTTGCTCAGTTTTCATCGTTTTCTTGTATTTAGAAGACTGCACTTATGAAACATCAATCGCATCTCCAATCCTGACCAAATATAAAGTCGAAAGGTGTCCGTAGGTGGGTGAGTGTTTACGTTTATTTACTATACATCCACTTTAAATTGAGCGCATGAAAATAAAGAGACCTTATAACCTAATCAATGTGGGAGCTAAATAAAGGCGATTGATCAACGACGGTACAGTAGGCACTCACAATTTATTTCCTCACATCACTGCACACTGGTGAGAAGTTACCAGGTACTCATCTATTAAATTCCAACGCAGCGCTTTGAAATTCCAGAGCATTAATTCACACATAGTTCCTTAATCTGAATACTCCGAGAAATATCAATCGGAATAATTACATTTCGCACACCTCGATATCCGATTAATGTTGAAGAGGATGTATTTAGAGAGCAATATCATGGTGTGGTATGATATAATAATATATATAAATAATATCAGTATGGTCACTGATGGCTATATCAGTAACAAAAGGAAAAACTCCAAAAATACATTACGTTGTTTTACGTAACATAATACGAAAGATACGTCGTTTGATGGTTTTTGGAGTATTTCCTATTGTTACAATAACATATATATATTTTTTTCTGTAATATAGAATACAATCACTATTGGCATCCAATCACTTCCAAACATCGCCAACGATGATTAACTACTGCAATTCCATCATATTTTCTTTCCTTGCATTTTAAGAAAATGGCGCACGCACATCTTTCATTCTAATATGAATCGACTTCAACACATTTGAAAGCTTATGAGAGATAAAGAGATAATCTTAAAAAAAAAACAAAACGAATAGTATTAAATCAAATTAAAATGATTACCGAATACCCAATGCCGCAAAATCCTTAATTCGGTGAGTCGAAGAATATTAAGTTACAATGAATCTTTGATTTAAAGGGATAACATAAAAATAAAATGATAGAAAGAAAGATAGGTTCCCTCGGAATCCCCACCTTGATGGATTTTCACTTAGTAAGAGAAGGCGTCCTGTTTCTGGCGGCGTAATATCCTTTATTCCATTTTCGATGGGGGTCCGATATTGAAAAGAACATATGTTACAAACCCTTAAAAAGCGATGTGCTGCTGTCGATACATCTTCACGCTCTCTGACGGCAGAAATCTCTGACGTTGCGATGCAATATCATGAAAAAATATGTATTCCCGATTCAAGGAATCGAATATAGGAATATTCCCTCGTAAAACAGATATTAGTTCCGTTACGCGCACAAATTTTTCCACAGTAAAACTGTACAAAGTATAAAAACATAACATGAAGAACAGCAAAATATCACCAACTTACACGCGATTTTGCCCTAACTAAAATCCGGTGGTATCTCGGCTAACGGGTAACCACGTATTTCAGATGTTTTTCGGATATACGAGATATACTCGTAGATAGATATGGTAGATTTGCGCATGTTAGCATTCACAAAAAATTCCACAAAAGACCGTGAAATATTCAATGACCAATTTTAAAATACGTATGCTACGTATTTAATTCATTGAACAGCGCTCCATGACGTAGGGCCAACAGACATCGATTATGATAGTTGTTCGTTTTCTCCTAGTAAAAAAAGTGTAGGATAGATATTTGGTAGCGTTCCTGTATAATGCACGGCTTGAAACTCCACAGAAAATCGCATTTTTGCGAAAGAAAATTTAAGATAAGGAATTCAGATTATCCCAGAGCAAATTGTTTTCGTCAGTTAAGGTATTACTTCACGATGATTTTATAAACTAAAACTCGTGCATAAAACGTAATACCATGGTATTCAGAACGATACTGTGCAACGTTATAGTGGATGGAAAACTTTTATTTTTATCGATAATTTCAAAGAGAATCGAGGAAAAGCCATTGCTTTCTAACATAAACGGATATAAAAGGCACACCTACTATAAACATTCCACGATGAACGTCAAAACATTGATATCACAGTCACTTCAAACAATTTATTCAAGTCTTCATTAATAAAAGCTTTCAAGTGTTTTAAAACGAATGAAAATGGATGCATAGTTAAGCTTGCGTTTACTTTCGAAAGCGCAGATTAAGGGTTTCCTGAAAATAACAAAACTTGGTAAGAAATCCTACAAATTATGCCTCGCTTTATATTAGAGAGTTAAATGATAAAATGGTAAGCCTTGTAGCAAACAATGCTAGAAAACTTTGATCATAAGCGAAGGAAATACTTATAAGCTTACGAAGTTCTGCGACAAAAAGACGAAAGTCGCCGCGCTTCCAACTCAGCTAACTTTAAAACAAATCTCTTCCTCCGTTCATTCAACTCTTAAGATGGAGCTATTACTTAAGTCATAGTATTCACGGGAGTGTTCCAAACAGGACGTGGCATTTAATATTTCTTCTACAGGCTGGATATTTGTAATCCCGTTTAGACAAATGAAGAAGTATGACTAGAGCGTGAAACGGCAACGAAATCCGCAAGTTCAGGGTTCACAAATTCAGGCAATCGCAATAGTTTATTTCAAAATTTTCCGAGAAATTATTCTGAAAGATCAGTGCAGGAGAGTTCCGAAATCTTGATTTTGGAGTTGAACTATTCACCTAGATATAGTATTTCAGTAGTAACCGCTATAATGAATAGAGATGTAGATTAATCTGCGAAAATTTACAATTGATAAACTAATATTGGTAAAAGCAGAAATTCTGCAAGTTTCCTTATGTTTTAGCCCATACTTTTACATAAGACTCCCTAGGGAGACGTAATAGAGACCAATTATAATTAATAAATTACCTATACTCCGTAAACGTCCGTAGATATGATGGGAGAACTAAGTATAGTTTAAGGGATTCATGTTGAAAGACGATGATGACTCTGACAATGAGTTTTAAAATATTGTCGCGATCCAATTCCTGTAAAACCTTACACGTTGTTCCAGACTCACTGTTTTCTGTTGTAATCTTCAGTTACTAGTTGGTAGTATCGTTCTAAGTGATAATACGAGTACATAAGTATTTACACACATTAATAATTACTTAATTAGCAAACAGTTGAAAACGTGCATGATTTTACAATTTGCTAACAACATAAGTTCAGCTTTACATTTCTCACTCTTCTTCGTTACTCCTTCCGAACTTTAATCATTTATCAATATCCCTCACAGCGATGTAACTAGAAAGGATGCCGGTCATGAATTTGATATTCAGATAGAATATTGAGAAGAAAATATTATTGAGGTTATTGGCTGTATTTCTGTGACTTCTGGCAATGTAAAGGACACAGTATCACATAACAGAACACTTTCTGAGGACTCGGAAAATCCGAGATTTTTCAGATGAAACGCCATCAGCAATCAACATCGAGCTCAAGTACGTCTCCCTTTACGATACTATACTCCCTCTCTTAAAAACTCTCACATCCTTGAATATACGCCACCCGTTTGGCGCCAATCCGAAACCGAGGGCGGAAGAACACGCAGGAAGAGGGACGAGATGGAGGAATAAACGTACTTAGGAAATCTGGTCCTTAAAGGTAAGCCGCGCTTAAAGAGAGAAGATGGAAGCGCGGCAAGGCAAGCAAGGAAATGGAAGTAGGGAGAAATTTCTGTATGCTTTTCCATTCCTCCTCGCAAGATGCGTTGTATGTGTGAGAAGCGGATGTGAAAGAACCACTCGAGAGAAGGCTTTTGAGTCTGCATCGACGGCTGAGGGGAAAGTTGATATTCAAACGTGTTGGCTTCGAGGCCGAGGAAAGGTGATAGATAGAGAGGTTTTTTTCGCGGGACGAGATGGAAAAGTTGTTTATATAATGCCTTCGGAGTAAAAATCAGACACGAGATCCGAGCTGTGGATGACAGTTTACGTACGCCTCAGCCGATTTCGAGGTGGAAATCTTTTACTTCGGAAAACTTTCCTTCTCCAGATAGCGTCAAAAGGATTGGACTAAATAAACAGAGCCGTTTCGCCAATGGCTGACAGGTTTCGATCTGTTTGTCAACGGCTGTATTTTTCTTATTTCTCGGCGAAATATTTCCCAAGCAAACCAATTTCGAGTTGGCAAACGTTGGGCCCAAGGTGGGTTTTTGACAATTGCGTTTAAATTGAGGGTCTCGATAACTCATTCCGTAGCTCACGAGAAAAAACTTGTTACGCAAGGGAGGGCTTGAGGGAGCGAGATGAAATGATCGGATCGATTCAGTAGAAAACGATCCAAGTACGTCAATGATAGGAAAGCGGAATTGAAAACTTGAATTGAAATCTTGTAAGAAAAATCTCAAGTACTTGTTCACGATATCAACCTTAACTTACAAGCCAAATGTTTTTAATTTAATGGTTAACCTTGATAAGGTCATCCACAGTTAGTGTATAAATCATCACAATTTAACTTTAGTTATTTCGAGTTTTCTTAGACAATGTTCCAATAAATCAAGCAAAACATCTATCGCAGAGGGTACTACGAGTAATGACCCACTTATGCCAATTAATTTATCAAGTTAACATTGCAAAAAGTTAAGATAAGATATCCGAAATCGGTTAAGGATTTCGTAATTCTTGTTATTAAGTTAGATCGATTTGATTACCAAGAAACCCTATAATTCGTAACACTATTAATTATTGGCATTAAGATAAAAAAATAATGACAACAATAACATATACTTTGAATTTACATCGGACGTGGGGCTGAAAATGTAAATGGTATTACTACTTGGGGGACAACTACTATAACACCTTGAAAGTGTGATGAGGAATTAAGAAAATGCTTTCAAATTCATAAACAGAAGCGATAAATTAATTAGCATATATTCCGCAAAACTTTAAGAAATTACTGCGCAACGTAGTAAGTCCAGATTATCATTTTAACAAAAATTATAAAACAAATACCTACGAGACATAGACATATGTAACTCAAAAATCAGTTGTATACCCAAGCCATTCAACAATTATGGGAGAAAGAAAAGTTGATAACTTAGTCCCCAAGATCCTTATAGCCTTATCAAAAGACCTTAGACAAATCATAACCATATCCAGGCTAAAAGTCAAAAAAAAACCTGATTAAGTAAAACAAATTACTATATCAAGGAAATAAATAATTTATCTAAATTTTACACGAAAACCTAATGTGTAACACATGACATCTCTAGACAAACCCATAGGCTTTGTAGGACCTGAATGTATGTCTTCTCCAGTTAACATGCACAGGAAATTCATAAGGAATAATTAACGTTTGAGTCTTTCTATACCACTCGACAAGAAAAACGCAAATTTGATTTCAATTTAGAAATATTCGTTGCACTCTTCCATTTCTGAGCGAAAATTATCTTTAGTCTTTATCTCATACTCAAAATTTGCTACGGCTTCGGGGAGAAGTAGTACTCTTGACTTAAAGGCTTCATTCTGGCACGAACGACTTCTGAACTTTGCCGAGGTTCTCTGACTCTGACTCATGGGTTAGCGCCAAATATATTCCGCTATGGTGGCCAAGTTTTAGCGATTAATTCTGCCCATGTTGGATATATTTAGGAAATACATGTAGTTACTATTTTTATACTTTTCGTCTTTCCTATGAAAAGACAACTGGAAAGGATGTTAAGTTTAGTAATGCAACTTTTAACACAAGGGTCAGAAGGGTACTTAGTATAATCACCCAAAAACATCGTGTTTGTTTCCTGGAAGCAGTCCAGAATGCTTACCCGAGTAAAATAATTCATCAAATTGGCGGAAAACCGCAGGATGAATTTTAATTTGTGCTCATCCATTTTAATCTACTTAGATGCAAGCTTTTCTTAAAGTAAGACAACAAAAATATTATTTTAAGCAAAAGCGGTCAGTACTGATTTAATGAAATTGTCATAAAAGAGGTAAACAAGGTATGTACCTACTTTTAATTCTTTCCCATCTGATTTCAATTCTGTCATAGTCATCTTTATGCACGCCCATTAAAGTGCGCGATGAAAACGTGAGATGGTATTTTGGTAAAGAAAAGTCAGGGACGCAATAATATAATACGAGGTAGCTTAAATTTCTACTATTGCCTATTTTCGCCAATTCTGTGAAGCAAGATAGTTCGCGACTTTTGAGATGAAAACCTACTTAGGTGAGGTATTCTTCAAAGTTATTCCAACTCTGAGAAAAGGAAGGATATCTTTGAACAGCAATCCAAGAGCATGGAGCTGACAGGACCAAGTTTTCAATAACATCAAGTGCAGGCTTGAAAATTTCACAGAAGAGTTGCCTACCAGCTACATTCTTAGAAAACTCCATTCACCTAGGAATTGTATATATGTAGCAATACAGTACATGGAGAGAAAAATTTACTGTAATATCTAAAGCTAATGATGATGAAAATTGAAAGGCATTTTTAATATTCCATGTATGGAATGCATTCCATGTAAACGACATCCTATGTATGGCAAAAATTAACTTAGTTTAATCCATAAAATTAAATAAAACACAGAATGGTTGTAAAAGATGCTTAACTCTCTATCAAAAATGTACACATATAGTAGAAGATATAAAGACAGTCGTTCAGCTTTACATTTCTCACTCTTCTTCGTTACTCCTTCCGAACTTTAATCATTTATCAATATCCCTCACAGCGATGTAACTAGAAAGGATGCCGGTCATGAATTTGATATTCAGATAGAATATTGAGAAGAAAATATTATTGAGGTTATTGGCTGTATTTCTGTGACTTCTGGTAATGTAAAGGACACAGTATCACATAACAGAACCGNTTTTGTCTAAGAATAAAAATCTTATGAATGAAATCGTGATTTTTAGCTCAAATCATGGGCAAGAGATAGCAGCCACTAACCTTGAAATTTTAAACTTGCAAAGAGAAAGCCATAAAAATCGGAATTTCGGTAAATTTTAAACGAGCCATACCAGAGTAAATATAATCACAGACGATACAAAAACAGTAACCAACAGCGAGGCAAATTTCGAAGCCGAAAAGCCTCCCTCTACACTCGATAAGTCGCAGTCTCCCGGCTCATTTTCCCACAATTTCAAAACTTCCGAGGGAGACGGTAGGTCGGTTCAATTTTTCGCTTAAAGAAGCCGAGCCTTTCCCGCCCTCGTGTGCAGTTCCAGCAAATCATACGTAAATAGGCTTCCGCGTCGACGCACACATGCATTTTGGAAGCAAACGGAGCGAAACCAATGACCCAAAGCAAAAGGTTTAACGAATGGCGAGAACAAGAATGGGCGAATTATGGCGGACGAGAGGATAAATAAAGGAGCAGCCCGATTCGGGGGGGAAAAAATAGAAAAATGCTCCGCGCTCTAAGTTCCCCACGTACCCACGCATGGAAATTCCGCGGCGGGAGAATTTAAGTTCCCCTGAAAGATTTATCGCTCCAGTGTGCGTGCCAACAGTAATCCTGAAGTAGTCGCTCTAATTAACAAGAAAAGCGGAATCAATCCGAGAGAATGGCGGGGTTGAATGAGGCTTCGACGATAGTTTTCGATTGGAAACCGCCCGCAAAGAGACTGAATGGTGCTCCGATAAATAATGCTTCCCTTGTCATACGGGAAAGCTATTCTGAACTTTCGCGAGAAATTTTCATTAAATTATAGAGAGATAAAAGTGTAGGATATGTATGAGAAACCGCAGTATTCTGTAAAGTAGCGATTCCCCTTTTCTAGAGCGCTCTCCATTCTGCTAATTGAGAGAAAAGTTATTCTCAGAGTGTTTGCTGGTCACTAATGGCTCGTTCAAATTTTCAGAGACGTAATTAGGCTTCCGAGATCCCTGACGTTTACGTACCGGAGTGCTTCAATGAACAACGAAACTTCCTTCACATTCTTTACCCATTTTTATTAATTTTATTGAAACGTTCTGGAATAAAGCCAGTTTCGAAAAATAAATTATTTTTAAAAATAAATTATTTTTCGAGGAAATTTTACTTGCACCTTATATTAAAAATAAGTTGACATTGTGTATCGTTAAGCCGCTAAAGATTGCCGTTAACATCCACGAAGCGGACAATGTTGCTCTACATGTAGTGTGACACGAGATTTTAAGGTTTATAGACGTAATGAAAGACCTCGGTAGTTAGAAATAGTGGGGTAACTGAATGAGGTAATTCATCCAAACTTGATGTTTTGCAAGGTGCTAGGATTCGATGCTAAAATATTATATTTAAAAGGCAATCAAGCATATCAGTATGCTAAAAGAAAACTAAATTGCTCGATTAAATGCATATATATCAACTAGACTTTCGGGTAAGGGTTAACCTTACTTCATCACGTATAGTAGTAATGTCTATTTTAATTTTTCGTGAAATAAATCTCACAGAGTAGATGTTTAATAACATGTCACCATAAAATATACCAATAGAAAGAGAATGAATTGATATATAGATAAAATTCAGATACAAGAAAACCTAAAGGATTAAATTAACGGTCTACTATATCCCCATTTAATATATATTATGCTTGATAAGAATGACGAATCTAATTTCATAAATTCACCGTCAATGCCTAAAATGGCTTAAACGTACATGAGAAAGCCAACATCGAAGATCAATAAACAACATATATACGCATCAAATGGTTGACTGATTAAATTTATAAACTAATCATGTACAAATGAATATTCAATGATATTACCTTATGATTCAAGAAATATTAGGACCATCATTATTTCAGTAATCTGGGAATCGTAAAGGCCAACAAAAAATTCTTTCTGAAATTAACAGATGCCAAAAAAACTGTTAAGAGACTAAATTATTCCAAGAATTTTAAACAAAATTATTGCGCAGTACAACGAAGACTCGTACAATCCGCAAAGAGACGAGATACCTCCTGGGTTACATAAAAGATGTCATACTTCGAGAACAGAAGTGAATTCAATCCCTAACGTTCCTAACCGCAAGTTGTAATGGGAACGAGATAGCTCCGTGGTATTAATTTCAATCCCTCTTTCGACGGCCTTATTCAATTATTTTCTAACAGAATTTATACCTTAGTTGAAAGCGCCTAGGCAGCCTTCCCGGCGAGGGGCAAGCGCACCAATATCGAACGTTCAATTAGAAGGAATTAAGGGTCGAACGCTCAGGTAATGCCACTACGCCTTCAAAGAAAATGCAGACTCTAGCACGCCATCGCTAACACATCACCTATGTTAATTGGTCGGAAAGCTTATCTAACGGCGAGAGAGCAGGCAAAAACACACTATGAGGGCATAAAGTAGATCAACAAGCCATTCTGTGTATCAGATGATGTTGTTTGCAACGTTTGCGTAGAATCTGGAATGTCGTAAAGACCAAAACCGGGGTATTAGCAATTACGGTCAAAATTCAACCTTACCAACAAAAATTTTAAACATTCAATCATTGTAAAAAATAGATAAAAATAATTCATAAGTATAATATATANGCTTGAAACTGGGATGAGAGGTTTATTTCAACCTTAATTACTACCACATCATGACAATCTTTTTCAAAGGTAATTCCTTTGTAACCTTTCCTATAGAAATTGCTGCTTTCGGATCTTCCATTTGCACAAGAGACACAATTCTCATATATACTGCTTCTTCATTTCTTTAACCTATTAAAGCTGTATTTTTTACAACAATTAAAAGTAAAATTAAAGTAATATTTCCATGAAAACTGTAGCATTCAGTGAACTAAAAGAAAATTATTAAAGACTCTCTCAGAATAAAATGCTTAAAAAAACCAATCTTAAATACATACCATTCCAGTGATCTTAGAAAAGAAATAATTTGCTTATGTAGACGCATCTGCTATTTCGTCAGCGGTCATACGATCACGCTATCCGTCAATGGGTTGATTACAAGGTGATGAAGTAGAAAATGGAAAGATGTACGAAGGAAATTGTGAGCTTAAAAATTGGTGGTAATGAATCATAGCAAATCCTTCTAGCTGCTGCATCCCATAAATGACGGACATACACAGACAAACTTGCTAACAACTCGCATTACCTCTTCTAATGATGATCAAATGAGGGTTTTAAACCGTAAGGCATACATAAATTTCACTGGTTTGAATTTTCCCGAAAAGAGTTTGCTAAATCCCAAATCAGGGACCAGCTTGAGCCGCCGTATCCAAACCCAATTTGCAGTATTTTTCTAGCCGGTTCGGACTTAAACGATGGCTTCCGTTGATTTTAAACCTTTTAATCCTGTCCTCTACCTGTGACAAGCTAATTGCGTGTGTATCTCGCGTGCAATTTCACCTCACAAATGTAAGCAAAGATAGAATTGAATCGATACTCGAATCTGGACGAGGAAAAGCTGTCAGGTGGCGAAAGGTCCGGAAAACTTCCCCAAACCGTTCCCTCGATTAACCACGGTCACCGCGCCAACAAAACCCTCGGACCGATTTCCCCGAACGAAAGCGCGATTATTACAGGCTACTCTACATTCTTCACGTACCGCACTCGTTAAGCATTCAAATCCAAAAACCGATGCTTGCGGGAATCAAACGAATTCGATTCGGCGGTTAGCCTCGCCAAAAAGCTCACACTTAACTGTTAATCTCGACCGAAACTGAATTAAACATTCAACGTGCGTCGAAACCCGGCTCGCAGTTCTCCGCCCCACACCGCCCCACACCGCTCCACATCCGTTTCCCGTCCATTTTCCACGTCTTCATGTCACGGATGGGAGTTTTATATAAAATGCTCCGTCTATCAGGAAGTACCGACTGACCTATTAACGTCCGCTTGAACGATTCGAAAATGTGCATACTTTAGGCTAATTAACGTTTGGTTGATATCACAAAAAAAGGGAACCGACTAGATTCGGACAAGTGACTCCACGTTCGGATGGATGCACTACCATCAGAGTTATCCAAGTCGTTTGAGCTCAATTACATTAGTTGCATCACTTATCGGCTGGATCCTAAAATTCCGGTGCATTTCATCTCTCTAACTACTCGAAATCAAATCCCGTGACAATTTCTACATTTTCGTCTTTATATATCTCACAAGAATGTTCGTATTAATTATTAATTTCAATTCTCACGTTCACAATACGCATTACATATGAGAGAAATAGTAAAAAATACCGAGGAGGCTTTCAACATACATATCAATATAAACACAGTAAATACTTTTAAAACTTTTGAATTATATCTACACATTACGTAATCAATACTATTACGCCATTTACCCTTATCACATTACGTAGGTTATTAAGCAATTTATAACGTTTCTTCATGATAATGTATACACATTATAGTAATCTGATACAAAAGGGCAAGAAGACTACCACCAGATCATAGCCTCCAAATGTGATTCGCAATATATTTTCTGAAGAATGTGTGTGTGCCACAAATTTCTAAATTCTTTACTTCTACATACGCGTTCGATTATAACACAAAGACATTTAAAGAAGCATGCGCCTTCATTTCGTTTTTATGGTTATCTCAGTGAAATTATATTCATCTTGAACGAGAAAATACGGATTATTGCGAACAAAGAGGCACGAAAAATTCAACTAATGTAATATTTGAGGCAAATATTGAACAACAAAGATTCTTCCATAACACCTAAAAAAAAACATTTTGTCCACGGCGGCGTTTACTGTGTTCTTAATTGAGCCATTCTCAAACACTTCCTCTTAAAGCGGCACTTTTGAAAGTATTCTCAACGACATTTGAAGAGGAAAGCACAGCCAGAATGATCACTGTTTTTGTTTCACTTTTTCGAAACATACTTTAGTTAATAAATCACTTCACTAAAAGGAAAGTATACGAATGAATTTAATGGAATAAAATCTAAGTAACAGGAGAATAAAGGTAATCTTCTGTCTGATCAAATCGCATCTTTAAAATATTCACAAACCATCGATTGTTTACGTTTTATTAGTCAGCAGATAATATATGAATGATTTTCCCTAAGTAAATATCAGACAAAATATGCTGGAAGGGAATCAGACCTCTGATGTTCGAGAAAATGTATACCATAAAATACTTTTATTTATTTTGAGAAAGCGAGTAGCCCTTAGGAGGAAGAACAAATGTATTTACTTTGACATATTTGCGTTAGAAACGACAAACATTTAACGATTATTCGATAAATCGGATGGAGAAATCACCTGAGAAAGATTTCCTTTCTATGGTACGATTTAACCCTCCATCTTGTATTTCCAAATCCATCGAATGATACCTTCTGATTGGAAGTAAAAGTAAGGATGAAGAACGCTAAATTTAAAGTGCTTATCTCCAGCGTTATATTTCGCAACATCTTGAATCAGAATTTTTTCTTCCTTCTCATTTAGACACCTCATTATCGAGATCTTCCCTTCATCCCTCGTTATCTTTCTATCCCAGCCTCAATCCGGGGGACGCCCCCGCAGAAACGATTTCAAAATGACGGAGGAGACCTGCGGACGCAATCCCGGTCCAATCTAAAACCTATCGAATCACGATGACAACCTTTTGCTACCACATCCTTCATCTTGATGCTTTCCCTCTACGCATTTCCTACAGCTACTATTTAACTTCGAGCTTCCTGCATAATTAAAACCTTTTCTCTCCCGATCCCCTCAACACCGAAATGTAAACTTTTTATTCCCTTTAATTGCAATTCGTTCGTTTTAAAGCTCTGCGGGGCATTGAGTCTAAGCGCCGCCACCAGATTCTGGGGTAGACAAACACCCATAAATTGAAAAACTTTCACTCGGACGTTCTATTTGCCGAAATACCTTCACTTCTCTTTTCGGTTGATTCTTTTTCCATTCCGACCACGCGAATTTGCCCTTTCACCAGTTATATTCCACGGCAGTTTCTCCGCCAACGTTTTAAGTTGGTATTCTTTTAACCCGTTCAACCTTCGCTGAAATTTGCCACCTGAATGACGAGCTCTTTCTTCGAGTTTCAATCCTCTTTTCATTTTTTAGGCATCCGGAAGGAGTCCACCACAGCGGAAAATTTTCACCAGCGAGAGAATCTCGTCATCGTACATAAATCGTAACCGCAAAGAATTTCGTCGCGAGAATATTTTTTGTCTGAATGGAAAAGTGGTTGCGAATACGAAGCGATCGTTGAATTCAATGGGAGACACCAACTACATTCGATTGAAACATCAGAACTTAAATTTTTAAAGCATTTTATCTGACATACTACGCCGCAATCAGAGGTTATCTTGGAGATTTCATAATATTAACATTTCTAAGATTTTCAGAAGAATAGCAGCCTCAACTTGAAATAAATGTGTCTGACTGCTTTTAAAGCTCCCTTCTACGTATGCTACGTACGTTAGTTTCATTTAGGCATAGTTTTCATCACATCATTTTTCTATGAGGTTTCGAAATTATTTTCTCCTTCAACGACCTTCATTGTCGAAGCTGAAGCTTAAGACAAAAATAAAATCAAACCGTGATACTCCGCAGCTTTATCTATGCAAGTTCTTTGACCAAACACCACTTTCACCGACGTCATCCAAGTGGTATACTGCTGAAAATATCAATGCTGCGAGAGAGTTCCCAAAAATGACTTCCTAGATATACGCCTGCGCCATTGATTACGGATGGGAGTTTTATATAAAATGCTCCGTCTATCAGGAAGTACCGACTGACCTATTAATAAATACGGCAAATATCATATGAAGGCTTACCTGCAAATTAGAATGCAAAATACAATTAGCGAAATAACTCAAATTAATTGATTAAAATACTAAATTAAAATTCAGTTTGAAATATATTCCATTCCATTTAACATAGAAAATTGAAGTGACTTGTATGATATTCCACCCACAAACATTTAACCGATCCGAATGCTCATCTTTTAGAGAGGAAAACGAAGAAAAACTTTTATTTACGACGAGCATGATAAACCATTTTATTGAAGCATCGTACGTACAACTAAATTATGACGGATCATGGATGATTACCTATAGAAACATGGTTTTTACAGCCAAAGGAAAATTCTAGTCGCTCAAATACGCCAAATTTATACCTTGAACTCAAGGAATATCAGCCAAGGATGACGGCAATGTATAGTTGTATGTATGTATTGTTAATGGAGATGAATGACACTAGCGTAAGAAGTCCAGCACAAAGAAATTAATATGTTTATACATTATATTATCATTCGAACAGAAGAAATTATCAGATTTAATTGAAGTAAGATTATAATTCGTCAAGTAAACCATCAAATTTGTGTTTTTAAATAAATACTTAAAATCTCACTAAAATTGCCTTCATCTCTATCGATTACAAAGTATAAGTAGCTTAACATCTTATTGATAAATAATGTCCTAAACTATTTATTCTTATCAAGAGAAAAATTATTATTTGGAAGATTAATCATTGTATTTCAGGTATTGAATTCAAACAAAAGATAAAAAGCATGTCAAAAATTGATATCAAATATCATAAGCATCCGCAAAGAGTTTCTTGCCATTAATCGAAACATCGCTGAGACCAGTCTCGTAAAGAACGTACTAAGAAATGTAAGAATCTTAAGTCTTGCCAATTTCATCCTGGTGACTTTCATAGAAGTAATGAACATACTCAACCCTTGAGTAATTGGTTAGCTTAGGAATACAGAATCGAGATTTGCCAGTTCTTTCAGAAAAATAACTACTTTATCGAGGAAAACACGGGTGTGAGAGGACTTGTTATTCACAACTTTACAAACAAGATGAACAAAATAACGAAACTTCGAGCACGGTTTACGACATTTCGGAATTGCATCCAGCGCTTAAAAATCTCTAAATCCGGATATAACAGAATGCTGAATCGCATCTGTTGCAGCTATTCTCCCAATCCAAACATTTGCTTCGCCCACAACGGGGAAGCAATAAAGGTAAATTAAACAATTTATTTAAGCCCCCTCAATAGCAATTGTGAGTGTGGCTCAGAAGATGCCTCTCCTGTAACGACAGTTAGCGTGCTATTGCGGCATAGTTTCCGAGATTTAAGGAGGTAAAAAGAAGAGAGGGACCCTCGGGGACAATCACATTCCGCTGCACTATCCCTGGAGTGTCCCACCCCACCCACGTTGACTGAGAAACGAGTGAGTGCAAAAGAATATGGACCTACTGGGCGAAGCATTGTGAATCGCAAGGGATCCAATTAGGTTAAGAGCCCCCTATGTTCGGTGCTGCTTTTTGAAAAACTCCACTCGCAAGTAAGCACGAGAGAATGTCATCGGCGAATTTCAAAGGATAGTACTGGGGAAGGGAGTAACTTTGGATGGAAGATGAGGCAAGCGGTGTGAGGTTGGACCCGAAAGGCAGGAAGAAAGAATAACAGCGGTTGAATCCTCTCAAATTTCAGACTTTGAAGCTGAATTTCCATAAATAGAATTTCGCGAAATCTTGGCTCTCAAAAGGCACCCGGCGAATGTATTTTTTTTTTGGCTAACAAATTTTTACGTTCAATTATTATGCTCGGGAGCGAAATCGTTCTCTAAGGAAATGAAAAGGGGCGAATCAGAAAGGTTTCCCAAATGAAAATGGTGAAATGGCCCCACAGAAAATTTTCAAAAACTCTACGGAATATGACGACGCGGGTCTTTTCATCTTCGGATTTGATCGATTAAAGAACACCTTCAATTACATCTTACCGAGTCTTTTGTGGCAGACTTTCTCCTTGGGGAAGGATCAGTAAAAGAATCAAATCTCCGGGAATTATCTCCAAACATTCTCCAGGCAGTACGTCTTAAATGCCGCAGCTAATTAAGTAAAAGCGTTTATTTTATAATGAATTACAAAGGTATCCTGGAATCGTTGAGTACCGGCGAGATGAAAAATTTAGAAAAAAATGTTTTTTCGTATTAAAAATCACGATATAGAAAAAAAATAATAAACGCCTTAAATGTCCTCATTATATCAGATAATACGATCAAAAGCATAGTTATATGGTAGAGAGAAAGGAGAAAAGCCTCAAAAACGTCCAATACTAGGCAACTTCGGTATACTATAGAAATGAATGAAGATTTGGGCATCTCTTCCCCAACACTTTGCTTGAAACTGGGATGAGAGGTTTATTTCAACCTTAATTACTACCACATCATGACAATCTTTTTCAAAGGTAATTCCTTTGTAACCTTTCCTATAGAAATTGCTGCTTTCGGATCTTCCATTTGCACAAGAGACACAATTCTCATATATACTGCTTCTTCATTTCTTTAACCTATTAAAGCTGTATTTTTTACAACAATTAAAAGTAAAATTAAAGTAATATTTCCATGAAAACTGTAGCATTCAGTGAACTAAAAGAAAATTATTAAAGACTCTCTCAGAATAAAATGCTTAAAAAAACCAATCTTAAATACATACCATTCCAGTGATCTTAGAAAAGAAATAATTTGCTTATGTAGACGCATCTGCTATTTCGTCAGCGGTCATACGATCACGCTATCCGTCAATGGGTTGATTACAAGGTGATGAAGTAGAAAATGGAAAGATGTACGAAGGAAATTGTGAGCTTAAAAATTGGTGGTAATGAATCATAGCAAATCCTTCTAGCTGCTGCATCCCATAAATGACGGACATACACAGACAAACTTGCTAACAACTCGCATTACCTCTTCTAATGATGATCAAATGAGGGTTTTAAACCGTAAGGCATACATAAATTTCACTGGTTTGAATTTTCCCGAAAAGAGTTTGCTAAATCCCAAATCAGGGACCAGCTTGAGCCGCCGTATCCAAACCCAATTTGCAGTATTTTTCTAGCCGGTTCGGACTTAAACGATGGCTTCCGTTGATTTTAAACCTTTTAATCCTGTCCTCTACCTGTGACAAGCTAATTGCGTGTGTATCTCGCGTGCAATTTCACCTCACAAATGTAAGCAAAGATAGAATTGAATCGATACTCGAATCTGGACGAGGAAAAGCTGTCAGGTGGCGAAAGGTCCGGAAAACTTCCCCAAACCGTTCCCTCGATTAACCACGGTCACCGCGCCAACAAAACCCTCGGACCGATTTCCCCGAACGAAAGCGCGATTATTACAGGCTACTCTACATTCTTCACGTACCGCACTCGTTAAGCATTCAAATCCAAAAACCGATGCTTGCGGGAATCAAACGAATTCGATTCGGCGGTTAGCCTCGCCAAAAAGCTCACACTTAACTGTTAATCTCGACCGAAACTGAATTAAACATTCAACGTGCGTCGAAACCCGGCTCGCAGTTCTCCGCCCCACACCGCCCCACACCGCTCCACATCCGTTTCCCGTCCATTTTCCACGTCTTCATGTCACGGATGGGAGTTTTATATAAAATGCTCCGTCTATCAGGAAGTACCGACTGACCTATTAACGTCCGCTTGAACGATTCGAAAATGTGCATACTTTAGGCTAATTAACGTTTGGTTGATATCACAAAAAAAGGGAACCGACTAGATTCGGACAAGTGACTCCACGTTCGGATGGATGCACTACCATCAGAGTTATCCAAGTCGTTTGAGCTCAATTACATTAGTTGCATCACTTATCGGTTGGATCATAAAATTCCGGTGCATTTCATCTCTCTAACTACTCGAAATCAAATCCCGTGACAATTTCTACATTTTCGTCTTTATATATCTCACAAGAATGTTCGTATTAATTATTAATTTCAATTCTCACGTTCACAATACGCATTACATATGAGAGAAATAGTAAAAAATACCGAGGAGGCTTTCAACATACATATCAATATAAACACAGTAAATACTTTTAAAACTTTTGAATTATATCTACATATTACGTAATCAATACTATTACGCCATTTACCCTTATCACATTACGTAGGTTATTAAGCAATTTATAACGTTTCTTCATGATAATGTATACACATTATAGTAATCTGATACAAAAGGGCAAGAAGACTACCACCAGATCATAGCCTCCAAATGTGATTCGCAATATATTTTCTGAAGAATGTGTGTGTGCCACAAATTTCTAAATTCTTTACTTCTACATACGCGTTCGATTATAACACAAAGACATTTAAAGAAGCATGCGCCTTCATTTCGTTTTTATGGTTATCTCAGTGAAATTATATTCATCTTGAACGAGAAAATACGGATTATTGCGAACAAAGAGGCACGAAAAATTCAACTAATGTAATATTTGAGGCAAATATTGAACAACAAAGATTCTTCCATAACACCTAAAAAAAAACATTTTGTCCACGGCGGCGTTTACTGTGTTCTTAATTGAGCCATTCTCAAACACTTCCTCTTAAAGCGGCACTTTTGAAAGTATTCTCAACGACATTTGAAGAGGAAAGCACAGCCAGAATGATCACTGTTTTTGTTTCACTTTTTCGAAACATACTTTAGTTAATAAATCACTTCACTAAAAGGAAAGTATACGAATGAATTTAATGGAATAAAATCTAAGTAACAGGAGAATAAAGGTAATCTTCTGTCTGATCAAATCGCATCTTTAAAATATTCACAAACCATCGATTGTTTACGTTTTATTAGTCAGCAGATAATATATGAATGATTTTCCCTAAGTAAATATCAGACAAAATATGCTGGAAGGGAATCAGACCTCTGATGTTCGAGAAAATGTATACCATAAAATACTTTTATTTATTTTGAGAAAGCGAGTAGCCCTTAGGAGGAAGAACAAATGTATTTACTTTGACATATTTGCGTTAGAAACGACAAACATTTAACGATTATTCGATAAATCGGATGGAGAAATCACCTGAGAAAGATTTCCTTTCTATGGTACGATTTAACCCTCCATCTTGTATTTCCAAATCCATCGAATGATACCTTCTGATTGGAAGTAAAAGTAAGGATGAAGAACGCTAAATTTAAAGTGCTTATCTCCAGCGTTATATTTCGCAACATCTTGAATCAGAATTTTTTCTTCCTTCTCATTTAGACACCTCATTATCGAGATCTTCCCTTCATCCCTCGTTATCTTTCTATCCCAGCCTCAATCCGGGGGACGCCCCCGCAGAAACGATTTCAAAATGACGGAGGAGACCTGCGGACGCAATCCCGGTCCAATCTAAAACCTATCGAATCACGATGACAACCTTTTGCTACCACATCCTTCATCTTGATGCTTTCCCTCTACGCATTTCCTACAGCTACTATTTAACTTCGAGCTTCCTGCATAATTAAAACCTTTTCTCTCCCGATCCCCTCAACACCGAAATGTAAACTTTTTATTCCCTTTAATTGCAATTCGTTCGTTTTAAAGCTCTGCGGGGCATTGAGTCTAAGCGCCGCCACCAGATTCTGGGGTAGACAAACACCCATAAATTGAAAAACTTTCACTCGGACGTTCTATTTGCCGAAATACCTTCACTTCTCTTTTCGGTTGATTCTTTTTCCATTCCGACCACGCGAATTTGCCCTTTCACCAGTTATATTCCACGGCAGTTTCTCCGCCAACGTTTTAAGTTGGTATTCTTTTAACCCGTTCAACCTTCGCTGAAATTTGCCACCTGAATGACGAGCTCTTTCTTCGAGTTTCAATCCTCTTTTCATTTTTTAGGCATCCGGAAGGAGTCCACCACAGCGGAAAATTTTCACCAGCGAGAGAATCTCGTCATCGTACATAAATCGTAACCGCAAAGAATTTCGTCGCGAGAATATTTTTTGTCTGAATGGAAAAGTGGTTGCGAATACGAAGCGATCGTTGAATTCAATGGGAGACACCAACTACATTCGATTGAAACATCAGAACTTAAATTTTTAAAGCATTTTATCTGACATACTACGCCGCAATCAGAGGTTATCTTGGAGATTTCATAATATTAACATTTCTAAGATTTTCAGAAGAATAGCAGCCTCAACTTGAAATAAATGTGTCTGACTGCTTTTAAAGCTCCCTTCTACGTATGCTACGTACGTTAGTTTCATTTAGGCATAGTTTTCATCACATCATTTTTCTATGAGGTTTCGAAATTATTTTCTCCTTCAACGACCTTCATTGTCGAAGCTGAAGCTTAAGACAAAAATAAAATCAAACCGTGATACTCCGCAGCTTTATCTATGCAAGTTCTTTGACCAAACACCACTTTCACCGACGTCATCCAAGTGGTATACTGCTGAAAATATCAATGCTGCGAGAGAGTTCCCAAAAATGACTTCCTAGATATACGCCTGCGCCATTGATTAAAACCATACAGATAAACGGACATGTAATAGTCTGAATAAACCAGGAGTAGAACCCAAACCTTCCACTTTTTCGGTGACAGCTGAAGTCAATTGAAATATTGCCAGAGCATTCAGACACAGTTTTGATTTAAATTGCCTAGAGCGCCCACCCGAAAAATAGAAGTTACGTGTTGGAGTCCCGGTTCTGTCACGCTTTTGTCCGTTTCTATTTGGGAATATTTGTAGGCGCACTCCTTATTGCAATGACATCCTCATCCTTTCCCTTATAAGATAATAAGACTTTTGTATCGAATAAGACTATAAGATAAGCAGTAAGCTATCATTTCATCATAAATAATTCTCACTTATTTTAATACAAAATCGGTGAGATACAAACACGACTTTTAGATTGCTAAATTGGAGTTATGCGCATACTATGGTGGTAAAATGATTTAGAACTGCTCCGCGCTATCGGTATTTATATACAGTAACCATTTCACTAATTTCACAAAGGCGGCACTTTGCATCACTTTCAAGTTCATCTTCCTCGAGCAATTTTTCCGACTGTAGATCAGTTTCCGAAGAATAATCTAGCAGCGTCATGAACATCTCTCGCTTCATAACCATAATTTTCCCATCATACTCCCCCGCCCCGTCCAATGTCTCTCTGGTTGTCTTTTTCCATCGCTTCCATTCCATGTCGCCCGCCAATTTGAATTCCGCGGCGTCGACTGAGCAACGGATGCCTGCGGAGATTGCGTTTCGACGACCAATTAAACTGTACGCAATCTAGAGGAGAGAAGGAAAGAGAAGGGTTAGGAAGGGTAGGAATGGGATGGAGATGGAGGAAGGGTTGAGAGAGTTAGGTGACCAGGGATTGCAAAACGGTACCGCGGAGGGAGTGGGTGGCACGGATTGGTATGGGAAACACGGCGGTCGGGGAAAGCAAACTGAGCTGCAATTGACCGGCGACGGCTCACAGCAACGAATAATACCCCTATGTTCGTTTATAAAGGAATTCGAGAAAGCGCAATGAGAGAGCTTTAAATGGGGAATCAAAAGGAAAAAGTTCCAATACCGCTTTTATTTCGGGGGAACGAGCTTAGAGTAACAGCTACCTCCGACGTAGTTAATGCTATCCATTTGGATTTCTGAGCCAAAACATTAAACCGATTTTTAGTGAAATTCTCCAGGTATCACTTTCGATCAACTTTGTCGGCTTCTCTTATTCGGGATTACCACCTTAAAATATTTATAATTCTTGACATTTTTGCATCCTATTTGGAGATGCTGATATTCCTAACCTGATATTTCCTCTGTAGACACTTACTTCCTCAGTTTACTTACTCGTAAAGACGTTTCACGTTGGATTACGTTGCCCTATAACACTGATAAAGAATTGTTTTTTACTCGGATTTGAATGTCTCCGTTGGGATATTATTTGATAATTGCTATTCCGAAACTTGAAGTTGCTGCGACATCATTAGTAGTTACATCTAAACTCGTTCAATTCATTCAAGTTCATGAAGAGGCGCGATATAAATAAGGGATGATGAAGCAAATATTTCAATGAAAATAAGGCATCAAAGATATATGCATAAGGAATCTATTGTTCCTATTAAATAACGCATAAGTTCAACTAAGTTTATAAGTATAAAATATGTTACCACATAAAAGAAGAATCGCCACTAGCTCTCTAGCGGTTAATTAGATATATGTCACAAAAGTAAGACTATTTTTTCTTCCTATTAATTACATGCGAAAATAACCTATACAATCATCGTGATATGTTCTGTCATCCAAATGTTGCGAAACACGACAACATCTTGAGTCATATTTTTCTAGTGATAGACCAGAGCACACGGGTCTCAAGTACCATTGCTCAGCTCGCATCAACTACAGGCTGTTACTTATGACAATAATATGGCTGTTAATATAACAATGAATGTTCCGTTTAAACATGAGAAACGATAATAAAGCTTTGAGTTGTTTCCCAAGGAATAAAAATATTGTCATTATCAATGTATCAACTGCTGCGTATCTCCGTCATCACTCGATTTACATCTGTTATTCTCTGGAGGGAAATCACCCCAGATTTCATCAAGTCTTTCTGAATTAACTTCCCAAACATTATTCTGTAAGATTGGCATGACTAATGGAACGTCAACATCATCAATATATCTTAATACACCAGGGACAGGATTCGATCATTCATTCTACATTAGTGCATGCTATTGACTCAAATTGCTGTACTCTTAGAAATACGAGCAGATGACGCCAAAAGTAACGTGCGTTATGATGAATTTAAAATATTACTCATCAATCCAGAGAGAAAGGAAGGAAAGAAATTACTTGATGTTAACCCCATACTTAGACCGTAATAGCCTCAGAACTGTAGATACTAGCCAAAATCTAGTGTGCTTAATGATCAGTTCGTTATAAATAACTCAAAAAAAAAGTATATTGTAGGTAGACGTATAGGATATATTCACCATAATAAACATATGTCCCGTAACCTATTAGATATTTAACATGACACAGAGATTTAAACCTTTCCTGCTCTACGTCCCTAATTCGAATTATTCTGGATGGCCTTCCATTTTAAAGGAGCATTCACAGAAAAAAATGACGTTTTTAAGCAAAATAATGAGAAATTTTAAAAATATGAACAATCTGTATTATTCTGTAAACTTAGACGAATGCCGTGGAGACAAATTAACATGCAATACAATGTGACAGGTAGCCATCATCCAGAAGATATAACAATTTTTAAAATGTATCTCCATTTTCCACTTCTTGAGTACCACAGGTACCACAAACTGAAACAGAATTGACAGATAATTATGTGATACAAAACGGAAATAAACCACGCCATATTAATGGAATAGGAGGAAGTACATACATGATTTGATCCAGAAGAATGAGCCGCATGAAAACATGCTGAGGATTCTGGGTATGGGAACAAGGAAATGAAAACGAAGGGGAAGGAAGGGTTACGTAAACGTACGCGGGAAGAGGTAATATAATTGGAATTGCATCTAATATTGCCCTTGTGGGAGCGAGAGACACACATGATGACATACAGGGTCCGGACAATTGGAATGCGCACTTGGATATTATCGGAGGTGTTGGAATACTCAAAGGTTACCGTCACAAAACGAGATACCACGCGTTACCCAATGGCCCACACAATGATGAGCTGCCAAAATTATTCCGCAACCATCTTCAAAGAGCAAATTACTCCATTACGTAGATAAACACGTCTATCGGAGGAAAACGATCCGCGGTTTAAGAAGTGTGGCATATCTAGTTGGTTAAGATAAAATTTCCTGGTGAGGGAGTTTTCCTGGCTGATAAATATTCTTCGATATAAATTTCGTTCTGAAATTCATAAAATTCCACACGAAAAGAAGAATAGTGGAAATTTGTGATTAATATTGAAATTCCTTGAGAAAAATTAAGACTATAAATTTAAAATGGACCATAATATTACGCCCACAGGAAGAATATTTTCCCATTATTCTATAAATTGAAATTTTGATAACATCTACATCGAAAGAAATCTATATTATCAAGACTAATGAGTGAAAGTAATTAATTTACTAAGCAATGTGTCAGAAAATGTTACGTAAATGTGATGCAATCTGATACACTACAATCAGAGAAATTAGATCGATAATAAAATAATTTTCCAATCAAGGAAACCAAAACACATCTAAATATCATCAAATACATTCAATTACATAAAACATTTAAAAGATGAAAATCTTAAACTGCTTCCTATTTCTATAAAGAAAAGCAACTCTTCACTTATATCATTTGATATTTTGAAGACATTACGATAAAGATAGTAAAGATAAAACATATGAGCTTACTATAATACAGCTCTCACTGAGCAATTTACTATTAAATCATCTCGATGATATTTGTATGCATCAAAACGGGTGAAATACAATTAACTTCAGTAAGTACTGCGCCTAGTTCAAGAAGTCTGCGATAAAATGTGGAGACACAGAGGAAATAATTCGTTCGCTAATTAAAGTTATTTCTTCAAGAGTTAGAGTTTTTGGGTTTTCTGTAGAGTTTAAGAAGGTCAATTTCCATGCAAAGCAATTTGTATTACTTAAAGTATTGTTTTTTATTATGCAAGTATTACTGAAATTAAAAGCACGTTAGAAAAACTAAGTGAATATACAAATAAAATATTCAGCGAAATTTTTTCTTTCACCGAAAAAAATGAATAACTACTTCTGGATGGGTGAAAAGATATTACAATGAAAGTACTTGAAATATCAAATAAGACTATAAAAGAAAAAAAGCCAAGCTTTACCTGTAAAATGATCATTACTCTAAGAGGTAAAATTCTTCATTATGGAGACAATACTGCCAGCAAGAGGGAATTCTACAATAATTCCTGTAAATTTTGTCAGCGTAATTATTCAAATTGGTATTTCACACCAAAAAGTAAAAGCTGTTCGGGTCTTCATCGCGAAATGATCGCTAATTGAGGTGTAAGCAGGCAGTTCGATTGTAATTTTGACGGAATTCAACTACCGATCGAGAATCGAAAATGAGATGGCATTTCAAAATAACCTACAACTCTCTCAGCGTGCATTGCTTATTACGTGTCAGGGGTAGCCGGAAAAATGCCCCGGACGAAAGAAATCCACGAGGAATAAAGACTCCCGGAAAATAAAATTGCGAAAAAGAACACCAGGCTTATTTAGTTATAAATTTATTTCATGCAAGTAATTAAATACTCGTGGACTTATGAGGTAATGTATCATCTTGTAATTACCTGCGCTGGACTGTTTTAGGATAAGGGGACCTTTATCCCTTTCTATTCATTTTATTGTATCAAAAAACATGACTACGCCTAATCGCATTTTATTAATATAGATAACATATTTTAGAGAAGTCAGTATTATGAAATTAACCGTTACGTTAGTTAAATTCTGAATAGCTCGAATCATTATTCTTACGGTAAATGTCCATTAATTTTAGTCAGCCAAGTAATAGATTAGTATGGAATTAATAGGTTAAATGTTCATTTGTATAACTTCCCATTTAAACAAATTCCATTTACATGAAAATAAAAAATCTCAAAATATGTAAAAATGTAAAATAAAGTATAAGCCAAATATTCTCGTTCTGAAAAGGGTTTTCTGAGTAAATAGAATTTTTTTTAGCCAATCAGTTCCTTAATTCGGCATACCTATATATGGTCAAATTTCATAAATATATATCAAATCGATGTATTGAACTCATTAGCAATTTGCTAATTGGGAAAAATTAGAAACGAATATCTGTCAGTTTTGTTGCAACAGCCACTCTTAATAGAGGAAATCCGGATGCATGCTCCAATATTCTAAAGCGCATATAAAACAGAAATATCCCAATCATTCAGCTCGGCGATCCGCATTTGACTCATTAAGCGCTAATTCTAATTTCCTTCCTTGTAAACTAATGCTAAATGCTATGCGAATGCATGTTTGCCGAACGACGTCACGCGAGATGCTCAAAAAAAAGAGAATCGGACAGTATTTTTCGTCACTGAGAATATGAAATGAAGACACACAACGACTGAATGCTCGAAACTGCAACGTAACGAAGCCGTTCTAACGCGTAGTTATCTCCCATATTATCTACGTATCGTTTCCTGCGCAGGACTTCCAATATAAATTCGGTACGAGGCTACACATTGATGGAAAACAATTCCGCGACACGAATTCCGCATCCGCAATAGCCGAATTGATCATTCGGATTCGATACCACTTTGGCAATTTTCTCAATGAGAAATGATTCGCAAAGAAAACGGGCTTGACTGATTTGATTCGAATCGCCTAACGATACGCCTCTCTCCGCGCCGGATCGAAATCCAATCAAATTACGCGTAGAACCGTGGGAAAATTAGATCTGCGACGCCCTAAAGGATGGAAATCCGCGGGAAAATTCCTTTAGAATCGATCCGAAACAATCCGAACACCGACGATATACATATTCACGCCGTAAGTATGAGAAAGGGATGTTGGTGGGATAAAAAAATGGGAAGGATTCCCTTTTCTCCTGCCGCAACCGATCCAATTTCGCGCCTTCTCACCTTTCCTACCCCAAGTCGCGATCCCATCTAATCCCGACAACACGCATTCGATTCCGGCGCATTTGCGATTGAAATCATTTAGAATTAACATTTCCAGGCGATGCCACCCCGGGACGCCCTAACAATTGCGCTGAAAACACGGGTTATAATGGAATAAAAAAGGAGAACGGCTGGATTAAGTATTCAAGTATGGTCGGACCAAGTCGCGATTGGGCGGAATCGAGGAGGAATCCCTAATGAAAGTCGTTCCGTTCGCGCGGCGACATCTTTCTCGCAGGTGAGAGGTTTTTCCAACTTGAAATGTACCGCGAGTCGGATTAAACTCCGCAGACACGGAGGTTAATGCATCTGTCGAATTCCCCGCTGATTCATCCCTTTCCGATAAAAAATGGAATGCCCTTCGCATAAACTACAAGATGCTGCGGATCGCTAATGGAGACCGAAAATTCCAATTGGAGGGCTGACCAGTTCAAATGATGAACGCTGAATATTTCAAACTTTTGTCGCGAGCGCCCCAGACGTGAAGAATTGCCGCGGCGGGTCGTAAATCCGGAACTTCGAAACGTCATCCCCTGACACCGGTGAGGCGGGTGCAGGAAGAGGTACGGAAATTTTTCCCAAAGTTATTTAGGCAAATCCAGATTTTTTATGTCTCTGTGTCCGTTACAGTAAATCCTTTAAATTTCGGCAAATATGAGGCGAGGTCGGAAAAAAAATTTCAATAACCTTGACCGCGGCTAATGAGGCTTAACCTTAAATATATGTACGGTAATGAGCCACGAGATTATCCTTTAAAATACCTTAAGGACGAGATAATCTTTACAAATATAGAGTATTTTAATAATCCTCTAACTAAGCGAACGTCAATTTAAGCGGATCCATCCATCTCTATTTATTGTTTGTCAAAAATAGCTAAAGAAAAAGGGGGCCCATGGATTATTACTAATTCATAAATTTCATTGCACTCGCGGAAAACAGTAATAAGGATTAATATGGAAGACGTTTAAGGTTTTCAATAAAATTATAATATTGGCTTGAAGAAATGAATAACGACCTATCCAATACTGAAAACAAACAGGAGACGCTACTGATTGTTACAGTTTAGTCCGAATGGCAATTCAAATCGTGTGATCAGCGTAAGAGTGGTGGTCGGCTGGTACCGGATTAAATACTGCCCGTGGACGAGCCATAATGAAAACTCAGACTTAAAGTAAAGAAGTTTTTCAATGTTAACTGACAAACCTGTGGTTCTCTCTTGGGAAACAATAATTCCTCAGTTTCGTTAATTGTAACATCTGGAGTGAGCCCATGTATCGCCATAGATATCATGAATAATCATTATAAGGCGCTCTTAATCGAGGGAAAGTAAAATAATGCCCTCTATGGGCGAGGGCTAATATCACATTTTGAAGAACGACATAAATAATTAATGATTAAAGGAGACAGTCTCATCGGTAAGAAAAATTACCAAAAAACAAACTCGGATAGAAAACGAAGGTGAGAAATTGACTACTAATCATAGGAAAGCCACGTTATTGCTGAAACTTGCCAGCTTTGGATATCTTACGATGCTTATAAAATTAACCTGTTATGCAAATTGGCGTTAAAAATACAATGAATGAGCAGCAAATGACTTTCTCCGCATTTAAAATTCAGATGTGCATCTGTGCGTTCTTTAAAATCTGAACTTGTCCTTTATCTTGGCATTTGATTTCCATTTCAAAGATGAATATTTTTTCTTCTCGTAGGCTTGATTTCTCTTCTAGATTAAATTACGGATAACTGACCTATGATGCTCGGAAGAGAACCAATTTAAAAGGAAAATAAACTTCTGATGCGGCCGACTCATGAACTTTTCCATATTTAAGTTACCGAAATCTTCCTTTACACTGAGGCTGAAAGGTAAGGTTTTATTTTTTCCCTGTTTCATTTCCATTTCAAAGGCCGATAAAAAGAACTCCAAATTCTTTCATTCATCTCAACACTTTCTTTCTTTTGCGGACTTTATTTAGAAGTATTTAAACGACGATGTCCAAATGAATATTATTTAGAGATAAATAACTCGTAATATATTTCTCGTATTCGAGGCTTTTTAACACATGTCATTTCCTTGTAATTCTGGAATGTTAAATACGACTTATTATACTGTATAAGTGGTTATGTATATAATAATAATATCATCTCGAGCAAATTCTAACCCAACGTTATTTTTTAAATTGAATTTGGCCAACTATGGACCGCAATGAACTCAAGACTTCTGATTCTTCTTCTTTCCTTCTTCCCTGAACTTCCTCATTTTCTCCCCTACTGTTCGTCTTTGCTCTTCGGTCAACACCCTCTTTGTTCTTTGTTTCGGTTGGCCTTCAGTAAATCTTGGGCTATCTACCAATTTTCTGAATTTCTCCCTGTTGTTAATTATTTCATCTGTTATTCCAAACTTTTCTGTGTCTTTTTTGGTCTCTCCTGTTGGGTGTTTTAACTTTGAAACGTGGCTGAATATTTGTTTGGTTACTCTATTTTCATCTAATCGCTTTAGGTGGTTTATCCAACGTTATATTTACAATAACCAAAATATATTCCATCCGACTTCATTGCGACCAAGAAAAACGCAAAGCCTATTTTTACGAAACGACATATGAAACATTGATCCAACTTATCCAATAAAAAATTAAATTGATAATTTTCTTTGCTAAATGTTCACCATCGATACATTTTTGATAAAAACATCATTTAAATGAAGCGGTAGAATAGGAATTCCTTCACTAATATCGAAATAGCCACGGTGAAACCTTCTCAGCGACTTAAACTCTTAAGGAGCCGCACGCTCAAAAACTAAAGACACTTAAGGCACTAAGCCACAGATAATCCTAAGTCAAGCCTAATCGCTGTAAAGGAAATAGGAGGATGAGACGCTTCATGTAAGGAAGCCAAGCAGTCCACTGAGAGAGCACACTCGCCTAAGGTAACATTTGGATGCTTTGGGTCCAGAATCTCAACTGTGAATCTGTAGGAAACGGCATTAAGCGTATGCAATGAGTAACGGTAGTAAGTCTGGAGGATTTGATAAAAAATGCTCCGTTAGCGACTCATCTGATTAGAGGGCGCAGATGGTCCCAAGGCTAAGACTTGAAAACCTCGTTTTGAGTCCTTCTCCCGAATGGAAAGAAATTTACATTCCTTTGATGCGACCAGGAATGGAACGGTGTCGAGACTATTTACGGAAATCTCTCCTCGATCCTCCAGAGAAATAAACTAAAACCATTACATAATTGTTTACGTGAATTTATAGATTTATACTTCAAGAGTTGAGCCTTATTTATGCCGCAAGAAATTAAACAAAAGGAGGACGCTACATCTAGGACATGTTATTAGTTTTCTATATCTTTCCTGATAAATTTGGCTTCTCGATTCTAACCAGCTACTTTGAATATTGATTAAATGTAAAACTTTTGATACATGTCATTTAAATATTTTTTCCTAATAACATCGAATGTTAATTAGCCTTAAATTCACAAGTACGAGTACGCATATTCCTAACACCTTGGAGGACAAATATTACATGCATTCAGATATTAGTAATACAACTTAAAACTCTATTCCAGATATACAAACATCTCTGTTATCGATGCTACATTATGAAAGGTATTCGAGTGGATTTTAGGCTTACCTAAAATTTAAACATAAAATAACGCAATTTGATCGAGAATCTGTGTGTAATTTTTACGTGTAAATACCCCTGAGTTAATGTCAAATGAAAAAAAAATCTATTTAAACGAAAGTTACATACTGTAGCTTTCTAGTTTAAATCAGATTTTCCCAACGATAATTTTATTTCCTAAACAAGAGCCAAGTCAAAAACGTGCAACTTCATCCCATTAACTTTAACAGTAATAATTGTAGATTTCTTATGTATGATTTAATTGTAATGAGCTACGATTTTCCAAATTATTACGACGACCAACTAATTAAAACTCATTGGTTTCGTCCTAGAATCTTCCGACTTTTTTCGTTCAAAGTTTCTTAACAAGAATTTTACGCTTTATTTTAGCAAGAGTAAATTGCTCTCATTCACCTCCCGTAGAAATCAAGGGCAATCCTTCTGAGCGACAAAATACGGAAAGGCAAGGGTAACCTAATTAGTAACTCGTCACCGCAATTAAATATACCTCTTATTTCAATGAAATCGCAACTCTTTTCCTTAACGAGATGGAGTGATTAGAGAGCAAAATACAAAATCATAACCTCGTTCATTCTCCGATGACTAAAAATAAAAGTTAAAATGATTTAAAAGCTAATTGCACACGAAGCTAAAGCTAACTACAAAACATTAATACAATTAGAAAACCATTTTATAACCCTTATAAAATATTATTCATACTAAATAGCTGCGCTTTATCCAAATATGACGTTGTAACCATACTGTGAGAATGAATCGCTATAGTAAATTCAAAAGAAAGGGAAGGGTTGGTGGTTGCATCTTTGCATCTTAAAACCCCCCTTTCTGCACTCTACATGGATTCAAAGATATCTTAATTATAATAAGTTCTATGTTGTTATGAGAAGCGGGGATATTCAAGTGATCGCAATATTATCTACATATTGACGTTTATCTCTCCATGCGCATAAACAACTGTCCATTTCCGTCCAAAATGTTTAAGTAAACCAACACCATTAGGCGAATTTTTGCAAAAGAAAACAGAAATTTTACGCATAGAAATTTGACTGGGGAGCCGAAATAGATGACACCGTCTCTAAAGGTTATAAAAATCTACATTTTATCATTAGGAATTTAAAGGGAGCTTCCGAAAACGTAAAGAACTTGGCATATCAAACGTTGCAACGTTTGATATGCCAACGCGTTGGTCAGGCCTATGTTGGAGCATGCATCGTCAGTATGGGATTCCTTCCATTAAAATTAAATCCTTAAACTGGATATGGTTCAGAGAAAAGTAGCAAGGTATGTATTAGAAGAATTCAAAAAGGAGGATAGTGTTAGGGAAATGTTGCATGAACTTAACCGGGAAGCGCTAAGTGACAGAAGAGAGATTAATAGACTGACATGTATGTACCGGACATACACTGGTGAGCCACCCTGGAAAGAAATACAAGATAGGTTAATGCCTCCCTGTTTTATGGGGAAAAGGATAATAAATTCAAAGTTAGAACGAAGGGTCACAGAAAAGATGTTGGCGAATTTTCTTTTTAAAGAGAAAGGCAGTTACTTGGAATGGTCTTCCCAAAGAACTTCTCCGTCTCTTCCCACAAAACAAAGCTAGTTTTAAGAGGAATATATTTAATATAATGTAAGAAATGTATAAGTTAATGGTATTAATATACAGTGGATGAAATTCTTGATAATGATTGTTGTTTCGCAGAGTGGTTTACGACATGCTACCTTGTTATGTTTAGTTTTGTGTTTATTTTATATACGTAATAATGAACTGTATCTTTAGTGTGGAGATGTGCTGTACGCGGAGGGCTGCTGAATGTTAGATAACAGTGTAATGTAATGTCAATATTCCACATTATATGTCGTAAATGATGTGTTATAAATTATGTAATGTTTTTGTTGTGATGTGAAAAGCTAGCTAATGGCGTCTGCCTACTTGTAACGTATGAGTATATATGTATAATATAATATTTTCACGAAAATTATTTCCTTTTACAAGTTAAGATATCGCAATATAATTATAACATTTGAATTTTTAAGAAGTATTAACAACCGCAGTGCTATAACGAGACACAGACTTGTCATTGATAGAACGTATCGTTAGTTAACGGATTTAGTTTATTCATTAGCATTCCACTTTCTTTAGAGATGATTATATAGCGATGGAAAATTGTGATGCCGACAGAAAGCAAAGGAACGTCGCAACAGCTTGCGGATTGGAATATTTTGCCTTACCACGCTAAGGTACCCGGTTTGAATCCCGAGCAAGGAATGGCTACTAGCAAACGTTTATTGTTAACTCCCGCTTAATAACAGAGTTAATTGCCGGCTGTGGAGGCGTAGTGGTTAACGTGCTAGCTTAGCAACTCCGAGGTCTCGGGTTCGAATCCTGGTCAGGGTTGTTTGTGTTCGTCTTTACTAGGGTAAGTGTAAGAGTAGTCTCATCAGACTAAAACTCGCCTAAATAAAGACATTATTATATTAATTATATTAGCCAGAAGTAATGGAAATAAGCAAGTTTTTTATATGATATTTTGATTGTTTCAAAATGACTACATAAACAAAAGAAAATAGTAACAAAAATCTCATACTAAGGACCTGCTTCCATGAAATTTGAATTCATTATAACGGTTAAATGCAACATTTTCTAAAAACATCTCGTAGCAAGAAATGTTGCGGGTCATTTAGGAGATGATTGGATCCTTTCTCATCCGCTCTCTTCTGAACGCAAAATAAGCCATTGAGATAATGGAACTTCGAACGGATTTGATTTTCCATAAATCCGCTTAAAGAATTAATTTTAAAATACGTACAACGACGATCCAGAATCAAATTGATTCCGTGACTGGCCAAACCATAAAAGCCTCAGACGGGATATCTCGCGAATTTTCTTCTAAACCCAATTTTCAGAGCCAGCTGGGGCGTTGGTGAAGGAGGCTTAGGACGAGACGAAACGATATTAAAAAATAAATAATCTCCGACTTAGAACATGCACGACCGCGGAGTCACGTGACACATTGACCCGGATTGGCTAATCCTTGGTCTTGGAGCAAAGGGAATAGACGTCGGGGGATGCTCGCAAAATATCCAAACTGAGTGAAGTGCAGACATGACGAGAAGGGATATCGAAGAAAAGTAGTGGCACAGCGTGTAAAACGAGGATCAGGCAATAGCGAAGGGGTTGCAACGAGGAGATTAAACGAGGGGTGCGGGGGATTCAGGTTGTGAGTAGCGGGAGAGATAGTGGAAAGGGTCTTACACAATTGGGAACCCTGGTCTCGTGAGGCTCTCAAATTGGCGAAGGCAGTCCCCTTTAACCCCATTAGGGCACTTCCCACCCCAAGGGACACAGTAAACCTCCTTCCATGTGAAAATCCCCCGACCCGCACTCCGACGTAGACCCATCTCAGCTTATGTTACATCATATCCCTGTCTGCCGCTGGGTAAGGCACTAAGCTACTTCTTCCCGACTCTTAACCGCTATTCCCTGCAGTGGCGATCGTTCTATAAAAAAATAAAGGATGCAATGCCCATCTCGGCGATGAGAATGACGTTCACGGGAAGGCGACCAGGAAAATGGAGAGACGGTTACTTTGCGACGGTGCCCATCAAAGAATGGCAGTTTAAAAATTAGATTTCTCTCATTACACATTAGAAGGTTACGCAAAATGAATAAAATACCCTTTAGAATACATGCACGAGTAAATAGATTTTGAATCTATCTAACTCTAGTTTTCCATTTTATCCATACATTATATATATTACATAAAAATAATTTATACGTAATGTATGCATAATAATTAAAGTACTTCAAATATAAAATAATACACTAATAACAGAACTGCATATTTTCACTAGATACATACATTATAAAACATCAATGCTTGCAAAAACTGGAGATACCCTAATGAAAACTACTTCCACATATTCTGATAAAGTCACCGAAAAAGATACCAAGAACTTTGACTGTTAAATGTTTTAATTCGGTGTGAATTCAAATTTGGCATAAAAGTAAATGGATAATTCCTCCAATCATTAAATTACTATGACTATCATCGTTAAACATTTATATTCCGTGAGAAAATCTCACTATGTTCAATAATTTTTCAAAATCGTTATTCGATTTATAATTTTGTTGGTCAGTTATATTAAATTCCTTAAATTTAATCTCTAAATTAATAATTATAATCAGTTAATAATATAAAGAGTCTTTATTATATCAGATACTTTTCGTGGCTGTGAATATTCAGAAAACCTATACTGAGATAAGGTGTTATATGGATATGGATATAGATGTGGATATAATTATGCATAGATATGCCTGAAGATAAAGACGCATACTAGGATAGGAGAGTAAATGCGATCATAGCGTGTAAAACAAAGTGAAGCGTTCATATTTCGTATATAATTACACAGGCGGATTTAAATTAATGACATAAATAAAATATTTTAAGATCTTGAAAAATTACTTCATATTTCAGCAATTTCTTGAGTAAAAATAATATCGAAAATGACGTTTCGATATGCAATCACGAAGCTTATGTTTTTCCCTAATTTCATTATCAAATACCGACAAAAAAATTCTTTAATCCTAGAAACCGAGCCTGTGAAATACTTTAGAGAGTTTCTTTAACAAAATTAAGTCTTTCGCGGCGAACGGTCAAACCTGCGACAAAAAAATGAAAGAGTGATGAAGTTCGATCAATCAACTGAGGTCGCGGAAAAATTTTGCTCCGAGCGTCTACTTCATTACGGCGGATCAGAAGGGGAGATTGGAGGGCGTTCGACCGTCAACCGATAGAACCCAGTTCCCTTCGATAGTCATTCAAAGTGTCTTTGAAATACAGACGACGAGGAAAGATTGAATTATAACGCCGACAAATGCAAACCTTTGAAACCTTTGTATCTCATCGGCTGCGGGACTGGACCAATTAGTGGCCGGCCTAAGTTCATGTGCACCTAAAACGGACGTAAACGCCCAACCTTATTAGGCCGACGGACTGAATAGCACCGCGCTGCAGTTTTTAAACGAAGAGCAAGATCAAGGCTGGAGAGCTTTAAAGAAGATTAAATGAAGAGCTTGATGGCAACCTGGCTATTTCAAACGATGTGGGAAAAATTATCTTCGTGCGATTAATCGATGTTTCGTATTGTTCAAAAACTATCTTGTTGTATATTTTTTTCTTGTCGTTTAGTATTTTTCGTAAAAAAATATGCCTCAAAAACATTTAATAAATTTCTCTCGTTCGACAAAATTTTGTCAGCGGTAAATCTATAGTAAACACTGAACTCCCTTTTTTACGATGGCTGAAACTTGGTAGAAAATTCGACAAGATATCAACTTTTGGCTTTTTTAAGTCATTAAAAACCTGAATACAGCAAGATTAAATGGCCCGATGAATACAAAGAGCAAATATGAAAAATTAAAGTATCTTCAATATTTTGATGGAAATGGTAGGTTTAACATTAAAAATGAAGTAAAGGAAAGATTACTATGATAATTTCAGTTAGGATTAGAACTTCTTTATGCTTAGGAGACGAAGAGATTAAATGAGCTCATTATTTTACCATTTTTGGAGAAGAATTTCTGCAATATTCTTCACGAAAAATCATGTTGAATAAATATGACTCGCACTTCTTTACATATTATCCTGCCTATACCACACACCAACTTACCTTAATCCCAGAACTAGGGAACAAATCAATACCAACTTTTTGTAAAACACGATAGCGAAAGGTATGATAATACACTTAAAGCTACATTTATGGACCAATTAAACATGAAGGCTAGACTGTAAAATTCAGCAAAGAACCAGAAATATTTACCACATCTTAACTGATTTTTCCATTGTTTGTTTGATTATGGTTCGCCAACAAATTTATGGTCAATGCCATTCACCGTTTTCCAGGTATATCCAAGATTTATCTCCAATGAATACCCACTAAAACTTCTACTAGATTCCGACATCATGATACGGAAACTTTACCAGAAATTAGCAAACAAACTATCGCAAGCTGCGATAACCACCACCGAAAAAACAGACATGCTTAACGGCCGGGAGGGTTACTCCCTCGACAAAAAGTATAACCTCATCCTTCCCCGTAGAAAACCTTATCTGCATCAAAAAACAAAGGAACCAGACTCCTTCGATGGGTGATCACCACCATTCTTTCGCGACTTAAGGCAGAGAAACGGAAAAAGAAAGAGGATGCGAGAAACGGCACCTCCGTGTAAACAACATCTTCAATATTTCTTCCCAAATTTTTACGAAGTGCTCAGACACGGGAGATTTGTCTTCATTTGTGAAACTACGGGATCCAGAGATCAAGAGTTATGAGAGTCATCTCTTGGCATGAGAAGGAAGCTGAGGGATAAGAAAACACAGGGCACGCAAAAAGGGTGCGACGGTTGCCTTATTAAGGGCAAGGCGAAAGCTTGCGCCGAGACAGGAAGATACTACATAAAACAGAAAGGGACAAAGAGCGAACGCATTGAAGAATAAAAGGGATGGAGTTTAATACCAGAAATGAAGCACACTATGTCAACCGCAATATAATTCGGAAATACAATTTGGCGTAAATAAGAGGTAATGAATTTCTGGACGACATACTTCCAGGATGCGTCACTAACATGATACACTCCCATAAAGGACATGATATACTCCTGTGACCTGTAAGTTAGAGCATTTCTGCACTTATTTTGCGAAGAGCGGCAAAACCTATTGGCATATTCAGGGATACACAAAAATTCAAACATGATCGCTAACATATAAGTAACTCAGAAGTAAACAATCCTGTAAGAAAAAAATAACCCTAAGAATCCACATTCAGTATCTCAATACAGTATGTTATCATGATACGAACATGAAACGCTATCAAATATAAATAAAACTCGTGCCAAGAATAATTGTTAAACGATTATACCAAACCGTAAGCTACATTCCTACCCAGAAATTCAATAATATAAAGAATGCATAAAAGTGAATCGTATGTGTGGAAGTTAGTCAGCTCTTTATTCACCTCGAACGCCGGTAATCTCAAAATCTTTACCATAAGCTACCAAAGGTTCTTGAGAGGGAAGGGGGCATACCAAGCAAGATGAGGAGTGAGGTATTTTTCCTAACTAAGCCGGAGAGCTATAAGTAAAACAAAATCCTTGCACAGTGACGCTATAAAGAATACTTTACAAAGTGTTCGATAATAAGTGACCAGAATGAGAGCCAACATTCATTCATTCTTACTTCAATACCTTTCATATAATCACAGCTATGAGTAAGACTGAGACAGAAATAAATGAAAGATACGTTTTTCTACATCCTGAACCTAGAAAAAAATGATAAATACACCGTTCATCGAGACATGCTATCTGGAACTGTGTCTTTACGTATTTATGCATTATTTACCTTTTTATTGGTTTTGTCGGAGAAATCTCTTAGTAGCATAAAGCGTGTAACGTGGCGGCAAATTCTCTTCCTGAAGCTACTCTTGAAACCCTAATGTGATTTGACGGAGATAATTGCCAAGATGCGTTAACCAGTCGCAGGGACACCGACATAAACCTTGACTGCCAAAAACCACACCGCAGAAATACGACATGGCGGCTTATCTTCTGCCAAAGGGCATAGCCGGCAGAACGGATTGCACCTATCTAGGGGAGCTGTTGAAATATTTCGGTGATCGTCTACGTCATCTTTCACTACGAAGGAAATCCGCACTATTCGGTAAGAATAACGTTGAATTGAATTTCGTTTTCTTCCGTTCAATACACGAGAATAACTAAACAGTTTTCTATTTATTGTATTCATATGTTTTACGTCGCCACCTTGTGTAACTTCTAATTTCTCCATTACATTTTATCATATTTCTAAAATATACATGCATAAGTGTTCTTCCTTTCGATGGGTTCATGTGCCTTAATATTCCACATCCAATGCCATTGTATTCTTTTTTTGGTAACTTATCCCACCATTTTCATCTACTTTTTTGCCTTTGTCTTCCCCTCTGCTTTTCTCCTTTATTCTGCCCTCAATTACATTGATTAGCAATCCCTCTCCTCTCACTATTTGACTCACCAACTTCCCCTGTCGACGTTTAATTACTACAATTAAAACTCTCTCCTCCCCAACCATCTGTAGTACTTCTGTATTTCTTTTTCTATCGGCAAAAACATTTTCACTAAATGCATAAACATCATCTAAAATCACACTTATGACTCAGAGAAAAATATACATCCAAATAAAAATCTGAAGTAATCAATCTATTTCAATTAAATCGCTTACAGCTTGGCTTAATTACTTCACTTAAAGCTCTTTCCTCCACAACAATCTCTAGTATTTCTGTGTTTTTTTCTATCTTCAAACATAACTTTCACTGACTGCATAAACATTATCTTAAATCTGACTAATGACTCTGACAAAAGCACATTTCTTAATTAATCTGAAGTAATCCGACAAAAGGGATAGTCTTTGCATAGCCGTATAACTTTTCTTTCATTAAACGATTAGTTTCGTCTATTATAAAAAGATTTTTCTGTGGAAATACAGAGATTTGAAAACTGTAAGATAATGGCAACTTTTACAACTTTCGAGCTTATTCATATAAAAATATCTTAATATTTAATATAGATTTTCAAACGTAAATAACGTCAAATGATATGTGGTCCCCTTTAATTTAATTTTAATTATCAATCTTTCCTTCATAATATTTTTAACAAATTATGAAATAGTTTCAAGCGTTCCTTACATCTCTATGCCAACATGGGCTGAAAACACAAAAAATTAAACTAACAAAATTGCATGAAATTAACACGTAGACGTAGATTTACGTTGATTTTCCCTCAACTTGAAGGGTTGCACGATAGAACATTTATCTTTCAAAAAGTTTCTTTTGCTTTTGGAGACGTCTTTCTGATAGCTCCTGGAGAAAATATAAAAGCAGTCTTTTCATCAGGTACTAATTACTTACAAGATAACAATGAAATAAATTTAAAATGACCATTATTTTTACTGCTAACTGCAAAGTTGTGATATTCGATCAGCAATTATTTTGTTCGAATAAATTATCTCAAATAGATTACAAGCAAAAATCGCCGGAATCTTTTCGCTAAACTTAGCGCAGTTACGTTGGTCAACCCACCATTTACTCCAACGGAGATTAAATTCAATCTACCATGGCAAGATAGATAAACCGCGTAGGAAGGTGCAAGAGACGCCCTAAATAGAAGCACTATCGCAAAGATAGGTGGGAGCGCTCGCATACACATGCCATCGGCAACTGGGATTCGCAAAAGCTACCCAGGTCACCAAGCGATTGCATTCTCTACCGCGGATCACGAAAATCCAACCAAAAAGCCGCGTTCACTCCGTAAGCTAACAAAGCGAACTATTTCCCCCAATGGTGGTCCCTTCTCATCACATGCATAGATCCTCGCTTTTTTCCTACTCTTCTATGCATGATAGAGAGGGGCATTAGTTTTCTTAGCCGCCGCAATTTTATATTCCGAGCCCGTGGGCGGTATGAGATATATTGACTTAAGGACTGGCACACACCGTTAGTTAAAGGTATCGTTCTGTTCAAATGCGAGGGACGGGAGAGATTGCACGCTGAAGGGGTACGTACGATATTTTTTCCATAACTCCGCATCGCTGAGGATTTTTTTTCATCTCCCGTGATGTCATTTCTTCTCGACACGCAGAGCTTGGTCCAATTACGCGCGGTTTTTACGAATCGAACTTCACGGAGGGAAAAAATCGCCGAGGCTTAAGCATGGATATGGGGGAATAAAAGAGGATTGGACGGAGAGACAGAACAAACTCCGACGGTTCACGTGGGAGCCGAATACGTGCTATGCTATGTATGTGGCGAACGCCGTTGCAGCGCTATGACAAATCTAAGGGGGTTGGGATTAGGGGAAGGTATCGCGGCTGCAAATAAGGGTGGTGAGCAAGATTTTTCCGGGAGCGTTATCAATGATATGCAGCCAATAATGTCAAACAGAAAAACCTATCGAAAAAACGCATTTGAAATAATATGCTAAACAATCCAAACCTGTAACGGAATGCGTTTGGAAAATATGCCGTGGTCATTCGACCACGTGGTGGTCAACGAACTTATTTTATTTCTACTGGCGGTTCGTATGTACCTCAAAATTTTCCATTTATTTCCATTCAATAATGATCCAAAATATGTTCGGAGTACTTTTACATTGTCTAGCATTATACTGCTAAAATTAGGGAAAAAATTAGGGCAACCAAACCGAAAACGATAGTGTAAGAAACAGAAATATTGCTTAAGATAAAAAAGTCTATTTCTAGCTACCGGTTCATTACCCCACCCTTGAAGAACCTAAACACATTTCGACGGAGAAAATTCACCTTTGGCTTTGTTGGAAAAGTAGATCGACGAGAAAAAGAATAAACGAATGTTGCGATATCGCGGAATTCAAAATTACACAATCCCATTTCACCATATTTCCTTTCCTTTTCCTTTATATCCTTCAGAATATTCTAGAAAAAGCCTTTAATGAAGCTTTAACGCAAAGCAAACGGCACCGAGTCGAACTTCTACACTGAATATTTGTAGTAACCATCTTCAAACACGTTACATTTAAAAACATTATACTGACAACATCGAATTGCAGGATGCTTCTTAAATTGATTTTATAATCAGCCCAGATTAGGCGACTAAAATTGTGATATGAATAACGTTCGTAAGCTGAAACTCCCGATGAAAATCTTGGAAATTAAAGCTACTTAAATTACCTTTCACGTTACATTTCAATGTAGAATTTCATATAATCAGCGGTAAAAGCTTAGCTTATATGAGATTAAGTTTAAACATGATAGTGAATTTTCATAAGATGAATTCATGAATTTAAGTATATTCGATGAATGAGTTTTGGAGTAGATCAAATAAATAATTACTGTTTCCTAGAATAATTTATAATTTAATTACAGCTCTTAAGGGACTCCTGAGGACGTTCTTCAATTTAATTAGAGACATCATTTCAGGATTTACTTCCTTATGCCCATTCCACAGTTGTTTTAGCTGTAATCCAATTCCGTTACGACAAATGGCTGATCCGAGTATTTAATTAAATTGTATGTCATTTCTAACATCAAAAACTAAACATAAAATTATTTTGCGGGTAGACTCCACATATTTTCTTGAAAATTAAAATTAAGTAAATAAATTATTCAAACACTTACATTGTGCTCTGTCGCAAGAAATAATTGAAGCACTTCCATGTTTTTGAGAGCTATAAAACGGAGATATTATAGTAATGCAAAGGAGATTCTTCGATTTGTTTCCGAAACAAAATATCGACAAAGAGTTTCTAATTCGCCCAAACGAGGACATTTATCCATACATGAGGAAGTCTTTTAACGAAATCGTCAAAATAAAACGTAAATAAAACATCAATACATTTTGCTTACTAGCATGATCTATCCATTTTTTACAGCTACAAATGCTAACTTCTTTTTATGCACAATGATTACCGTTAATTATAACCTGATAAATAATTATTAGAAACATTCTAGGGTTTCCTATACATTACATAAAACTGAAAATGCTGAAACACTTACATTTACATACAAACATATTCCGAGAGCTATTAATGCGATTTTTCTTCCCAAAGCAAGCACATTTTAATCTTTGAATTAAAAGCGAATCCATAATGGACTGAAAAGCAAGGTGGAGCGTTGAATGCAGCTTGAACGCCGTAATAGAAGAGTTTCCCATCCTATAATCGAAATAATGAACCTGATTCCGTGTGCGACCTCGTCCACCATGCGGAATTTCATTTTGCATTTCTACCAGCTCCTATTCAGCGCTTCAAAGTGGCAACCAATTCATTATTAGCATATTAGACTCCCGGACTAAACCGTAGCAGTGGCATCGTCCCTAACAATCTCCGCTAATAGGGATACAAATCCAAATTACCAAATTATTCGCCTCATAACATGTAGTACGACTCGCACAGATTTGTCCGGTGTACGTGTTGGATCGGAGATTTTATCGTAATCTGTCGAGATTACTTTTTTGGAAATTTATTGCCGATTCGTATGAGTTGGGACATGGGCAAGTTATTTCCTTCCATCAATTGCGTTTATTAAAGATTCAGAGCGAACGAGTAAAATCCGTAATCGTTGTTAAATGCGTGTTACTAATTTGGATGAGCGGATTAACGAGAAATTATTCAAGTCGATCGGATGGGTGATGGGCTCGGATCATTTCTAATTACAGATTTATGTTTTAAGCTTGTTGTGTGGTTGAAAACAGACTCTTCCGCTACTGTCATTTATCGCACAGGTTTTCCGGTATACGCGCTCTTCTAAAAGTAAACCGCATTTTGAAATCCTACGAAACACTCCTGCATTTTCAATTCGACCTAAATAAACTGAAAAAAATTAATCCAATAAACCGTACCATTGAGGCATAAGTTTGGATTTCTCAACTCCAATTCGTCCTTAAAATACATTTTGAAATGTTAAAGTTGATAGAAAACTGCAAAACTAAAAAGCAAGAAATAATTTCGAAGAATCTCCATAAAATTTCCACGAAAAGAATCTTTAAATTGGACAATTCTTCCTTCGTATTACGAGAACATATATAATCGAAATAGAACGTAGAACATATATAATCGAAATCATACTACTATTACTAAAAGCCAATTCTTTTTTTTTTTTCTATTTCTACGCCAGCAAAAATATATACGTAACGCTCATACAAATTTACTATCAAAACTACTCATACAAACCGATTACCAAGCTATACAGAGAAAAACAGTGATCATTTAAATGGCAATTGCAAAAGAAGTTTGTTTAAGTACAAATTACCATTTTGTCAACAAATTCTTTTTGACATCCAAAGTTCTAGCAAAACAAGAGAAAATTTTGATCAATTTTAAGACCTTCGCCGGGCTTACAGTGGATACGTTAGAATGAACTCTCTACAAACGAAACGAGTTATGAAAGATTACTACAGGAAAATACAAAAAATCTCCCTTAAAAATTACAATCCCCGGCTAATACAATCCGCTGTATCTAAAAATCTAACTTTAAAAGTGATAAATTAACTAAACTGTGGCTACGAATAAACATCTTCGATGAAACAAGTATAACCCAAATATTGCTCATTTCTTCGTATTTCTTAAATATGAAATGTATGAAACATCGTCTTGACATAATCAATACTTCCTATGACAGAGCATTTATACATATCAATCGTGAATCTCTTTTTGCGACAGTATAACTTACGTACACTCGACCTATCTTACTAGAGATCCTACAGTTACTTAATAAATGATATCCTTTCGATCAACTATAATATCAACGCTTCGTCAAAATCTTTATACATGCTTCCTTTGTTACATACACGGCAAATTTAGCAAAAGAAATGCATAAAATTCTGGATATACAAAAAAAATTGTACATTCAGCAACTTCCAAAAAGGAACCAGATCAACCTTAGTTTAGTGAAATACCAAAATATCAGAGCTTTAAGCACGTTTATAATGAAAAACATTAAATCCCAACGATGCCGGTGATACCATTCTGATGCAAGCTAAGAAAAAGTCTCAGTATATCGAAACACGTTTTCATACGCATTTTCGCCAGTACTTACCGGTAGCTGACACACCACAGGCCCCTGAAAGTACCGCCTCGAACCTTCCAAACCCCTGAAAGAGCCCACCATAAAAAGAAGCAAACATACGACACCACGTAATAAAATTTGGCCATCAAAGACGAGTCTGAGGCTATTTATTTCCCTTACCTATATAGCGGCATCTAAGGCGTGCGTCCTTATTGCCTTTTACACGTGGATATTCCTCTTTCCATCCCTTACCCCATATCTGTATAGTCTCTCCCCCTGTAATATCCTGAAGTAGGCAACGGCGGAGCCCTGGCCAAAATAAGATAACGCCTAACGACCCCCATGACGATAATGTCCAAAGCCACGATATCAAGCCAATGCGACCGACAAAACAGTACCACTTCATCGCTCTTTTCTTGGCCGCCAGCACCTCACCCTTAGAATGACACCACTCCCGCACCAATCCCCTGCTTTTGCCATCTCTATCCCTTCTCATCCCTTAAGGATAATCTGATGTCGGGAGATGGGGAAAGGAAGCAGGATTGATGAATGAAATTACACTCAGAGAATCAGCGGAGGAGTGCTTGTTGGTTAAATAAATTTCGCCTCACAAAGAGATTCGTGGAAATTTTTAGGCCACTTATTAAGAGCTCAGGGCAAGAGATGAAGTCTTTATCGTGAAGCGCAGTTTTGAGGGTTATGAAATATTCAAACTCGTTTGATACTTTAATATTTCGCTGCTTAAGAAGTTCTCCTCCACGTTTTATCCGAATTCTTGGAATTTTAATGGAATGAGGAGAATTTTCTTCACTCGTGATGTTACGCAACTTAATGCGCTAGATATTATGAAAATACCGAATTTTAAAGACGATATAATTAGCTCAGTTAAGTTTCATAAAACACTCTTACTAGACATTTTGCTGGTGAACTCTTTTTCCGATTTGAAATAGGGTTCCTCCACTTGGTATATTCGCTTAGAGACCCTAGGGGGGAGGGTCCTTACCGAGATGCACTGAGATCTGCAAATGTTTAAGCTACGTACAACGATCGAAGAACAATGATATGCGTATACCTAATATCAATCTAACTCTGATACCTATTTATTTGAACTACTAAAATTGAGAAGTAACCGGCGGGTAAGGAAGCCCATCGGCAATTTACATTTTCATTCTAGACATTTTAATTAATGACGGGTGACGAAGTAGCAATTTCAATGATTTGCCAGTTCTAAAAATAAAAATACATAATAAACCAAAAATAATAAATACGCGCTACAACAAGCTTGTTTCAGAAACCTCTATGTCATATAAGAGCGACAAATATTATTTCAAAGAACCATTAAATGTGGGCATCATTATTAGTGTAAACCTATTAAAAAAACAAATAAGAGCACGCAAACTTTACACCTAAAACTTTCGACTCCTTGAGGATTACATTCCACTTACATCACACAAATTTCACAAACCTAAATCAGCCACCTATTTTTTCACAAAGTTAAACACGCTTTGTTTCCAAACTTTGCAACCATAAATCAAACAAAATGGAAGAAAATTTGCCCACTCGAACAAAATTAAACATCGTGCCTTTGAAACGCAACAAGCAAAGTTTTGATCGCCTAGAAAGCTTTTACTCTTCCTTTTAATCATCCTCTATTATTTGCCTCTCTCGCTTAAGCTCACTGTACAGTTTTTTTCCGCAATTCAAACCCACTTTCCAGTATCTTTTCGATGATATGAAATTACTGAGAAAAGCTTTTCATTTAGTTTGGAACTGTTCCTCCTCTACGTGCAACCGTTTGGCCCTTTGCCATACCCTCAGTTTTCCTACGAGATAAAGATTCACTGCAACGCCACCGCAGGAACATGGAAAATTTTCATTGGTTTTCTGTGATTCATTACGTATTCAACTTGTCTCTCGTGTCCTTCTCTTCCTTACTCTAGCAACCACGATTTCAAACGCGGAAGAAAGAAAAAGACACACAAGGTTCGGGGCCAAACACTTCTCTATTCGCCCGAACGATTCAATCGAAAGATTCTTATAAACAAAAAAGGTTAAACAAAAACGTATGCCTCATCTGCCATCCACTACACTATGAAATGAAATACATTTTTTTGTGGATTTGTGGAATTTATTTGAATTCAGATGCATCAATCCAAATATTTAAATAAAATTGAAAGTATCCTTTCAGTACGGAATGAAGGGAAATATTATTTCTTCTAATATGCGATTCGCTATTTTAATAATAGATTACACTAGGTAAAATAGAAAAATGTGCCATTTTTATCAAAGCCATTCGATTCTAAACCAGAAATTTGAACGAATAAGAGCGTCGTAAAACATGCTATTACTATTAACAAATTTACTATTCCACTGCTCAAGAATTTCGTTATTGCGAATTCTTTTGGGATGCATTTACACTGAGATCGATTCATATCATAACTGTTATCTTAATCGAATGATAAAGCTTAAAAATGCAGTTATAACCAGCGCAAAGCATTCAGAAGGTCCAACGTAAGCTTCAAATTTTATGACTTGCTCTTCAAAAAGCGAATGGAATCGTTGTCTTGGTTAAATCGAAATCAGGACCACAAAATCAACGTGACTAATGCAATTTATTAGCACATACTTGCAATTCTCTCGGTATAGAAAATATTGCTAAATCGTAGCTTTGAGTTTCAATACGACCCATTAAAAATTCCCATCAACGCGGAAGCGACTATTTCCTCCAACCTCTTTTTCGTGCACTATTAACCAAAAATTTCCATCCCGAATCATGCGAAAAAATGTCAGCCGCATCTAAATTTAGGTGGTTCACGCTCTCCTGTGCACGAACACCCTTGCAATCGTAGCGGAAAGCTGCTCAGGGAAGGAGAAAAAGCCGCAACGTTAAGACTGTGCCCTGCTCTGGTTTCGTCAACTCGCTACCTTCAGATCTACAATCAAAAGAACGGACCGAAAATTAAGTATTCCATGCGGTTTCCCGAAGAGTTAGCTCTGGCGGCCTCTTTCCTTCCTTGCTTTTTTGCTATGCATTCCATTCAAATTCTCCAAATTTTCCATGTTCCGCTTTCCTCCGTCAAAGGGGGTGTTTGAGCCAACCTCTTTATGCCTTTTGCTTAGCATATCATCAATTCTCATCCTCTTTTCGCTTCCACACTATTTTCGCTCCACACCAGTAATGCTCTTCTACTTCCAAATGTTTCCTTTTACTCTGTTACCTCTAAATATCTACTTCTCATCTCAACATAGAATCACAATTCACTGTCAACTCCTCTATCTGACATTCATTTTCTCCACTCCACTTAACATACTACCTCGCATCTTTACTTCTCTGCAATTCAAAAATGTCCACAATGGATATCACGATATCTTTTCCTCTCCTTTACATTTATTTATTATCGAGATAAATTTCACGAAGCAAGAAAACTATTCAATTTGATAATGAATCCATAACTCTTCATTTTCAAATGGCACTAAGAACAGGAGCCTTGAATCGGGGAAATATTTCGACTTCGCTTACCTAATTCGGACTTTCAAGGGAACTAAAACCATGCTCATATGTGTAATTTAGATTCGGTATCCGTAAAGGAAAAAAAAATTGAGAGGGCGAAATTGAGTTACCAAGCGTAGAGTAAATTTTCTGCTACAGTCACTAGTCAGATCAAGCCTGCAAAGCGGTTATCACAACCATGCATGGATTTAGGCTATCTTGACAATACTTACTATTCACGTAATGGAACTATAAAATCTCCATGCAGCTGGTGTAATTTTAAATAAATTACGCGATATGAATTAAATAAATTTACAAGGAAATCCATAAAAATAAAACGCTAGACGCATTTTTGGGAGCGAAAAATATGGCTGCTGCTTTTTATTAAAATATCGCTGGAAATGAAAATTCCACGAACTGCTGCACAAAACTTCGCATTTCTCCAAAATAATCGCTCTTCGTCGCTCGGATATTGAATTGGAGAGGCATTAAGGAAGATTTCAAAACCGAACGGCGCAATAAATCTTTATGGTATGTACGTTCTTTTTCGGTTGGAGTTTCATTTTCGAATCCCTCCGATGGCATGGAACGTTAAGAAACAGCGATGGAAACGATATGTTGACAAAAACAACGGCATCCCTTTAAAACAAGAGGGATATTTTCGTTGAAATGATCTTTTTGGCTTAGCTGTTAGACGGGCACTGCTTTCCCTCTCGATTTCATCACTTTTTCAACCCCATTCTCTGAGGAGATACATTTAATGCATTCGAAGGGGAGAAATCAAATTTTGCAAATATTCCCTTGAAGTACGTACTGGTGGGGCTACCAAATAGCCAAGTTGGTAATCCATCCGCCGTTGGTGAAAGTGATCCCGAGTTCCATTCCCGGTGTGAACCCATGCGTGCGAAACGATCTCAGCTGTCGAAGCACTTTTAACAATTCTACTACGTAAGCCTTCGTGCATTCTTTCATTCCTCTTTCCGCCAGACATTCGCAGATTCTTTATTTCTCCCATTCTTTCTTCTTTCATTCCTTTATCCTCCCTCCCAAGCCCCGGCCATCAGCAGCCTTCTCTTTCTCGGCTCTGCACCGATCCCTATATCCATCAATCTCCGTCCTGGAGGCCATTCCCACATCCCTCTCATATTCCACCCCTCACGCACTCGCATCCTTTCCCCCAGTATCATCCCTACTTTCCGTTCCTTCCGGGGACCTCCGGGGACAAACTCCGGATGCCGGAACACGCGCCTTCACTTTAGATAGCCTCGAGAGTGTCTACGCAGGATACGCGAGCGTCTCGGAGACGCACAGAGAAAGTAGACGAAGAATTAGAGAGATAGGACGATTGTGAGGGAGGAATACGAAAGGGGAAGAAAGACTGGCTGAGATAAGAGGAAATTATGGAAAAAAAAAGGAGCGAGAGGAATTCCGACGATGCTTTGCGTCGGTTTGGACGAAAAAATTTCGACACCAAGGAGGTTTGTTTATGATATTCGTAGAAAGTTAAGCGACTCGCGAAATAAAAGGGTCTCCTCGAAAAGGTTGCTTTATGCTTTTCGTCCCAGTTTCCATGATAATAAGGCTGGCGGGTCATGTGCAGCCAGGCTAATTTTGATGCTTCTCTTACTATTTACGTTATAATAAATTCTCCTTACGATTCATATTGTCACCAAAATTATTAAAATTAAAGTTCTTCACCTCCCCCCCCCTCTCTGGTTAGTACTTAAGCTGTTGTACCGAAGCCTCTGTGCCTGACGATGGTGTAAATTTGCACCGAAACCATGGTCGCAGTAATAAATTCTGTGGAAAGTAAATCTTTGATTTTTTCTTCGTTTTTTTAATAATAAATCATCAAATCGTACCTTTTATTTATTTAAATCATATAAGAATTGTATAGGTTAAATCCTGCCGACAGCGCTCCTTCATATCTGTCTGCCTACAGGCTTACACAGATTTACATAACTAATTTTCAACGTATAATTATGGCATTTACTGATAGCTTACTCACAAGACGCAAAGGTTAAACTTCGTCACACTGAGTACATATTCATCTCATAGTACATATCATTCTAAGGATATTTTCTCACATATTCCGCTTTCATAAACCATCTCTAATTAATTTTCAACAAGTGTTACTTTCATGGGCTCAAAGCAAGATTTTTTCCTTATGAAAACTAACAAATTGTATTCTACCATTAAAGAGGTTTTCTTTCCGGGAAATTCAGAACCGAATACAGAAATTATACAGAAACCATGGATACGTTTAAACATAACATTAACATAGTAAAAACAGCTACAAAAAAGAGCACATTAAATGTCTTTGAAATCTAATTTAAACAGGTGAAATTACTAAAACCGTAACACAAACACCCAAAATAATATTCAAATATTCAAAAAGTACTTTGAAAAATATAATTTAGTCTTCGACTGCAATAGCATCAAATGGAGAACCTAGAAGCTCACCAGCGGGATCAAAGCTTTTCAGGCTACAAAAATTCGCATCGACAGTTTTCTAAGAAATGTATTCCACTGACTAGCTTCCAAATACGCTCTCCAAACTTTACTCACGATCAGACGTTGCAAACATTACCTAAAATTCTCTAAATTGATTTTCCCTTTGATCGGAAATAAATTGCATTTCGGAAAAACAATTCCTTATTAAAATAGCATAAAAATTTACTTGATTCGGACAAACAAAAGCAAACTGCCGCATGCAAATTCTCCACATACAGGCGTCTCCTATCCGATATTTGATCTTCAAAAGGTAGCTCACACGCGTTTTTTTTCGGTCCTCCGTGAGCTAAAAATTCCTACAAAACTTACCAGTGAAAATTCTCAAGTTACATGTAGCGAGTGATGGAAGGTAACCAAACGACTTTGACCAAACACAAAAAGAAAAAATAACAAAAATAGGAATCACATCAGAAACGGTAATTGGAGAAAATTTCGTGCCCAAAAATACTGGATCCGATACACGCTGTATTTTTACTGCCATAAAATATAAAATTTTTGCAAACTAACAGGGGAGCGATCAAATGCATCTAAACGAAGCCAAATCGAACACCATAAATGTAACCTGAAACTTATCGTAATTATGATATCACATACAGTTATTGCCTGAAAAATAATGTCGATATATCAATGCTGATGCATGTTAGTATATGTATTTATTAATATACAAGTTTAAATTGACAACCAAGCATCTTTTTTAACCACACTATGCTTCAAATTCGCTTCTGTAAAAGTTTAAATAAAACAATTTCACAGATTTTCGGTTAAGATAAGCCAAAGTCATGTATTTGGCACTGATTTCGACAAAAATTAATGTTAAGTAATCTAGGGATTCGTATAGCAGCCTGACTATTGGAGGAGATTGAAAATTGACCGAAAATAAGTCTGACTGCATCTGGGAAAAATTCGAACATATGAAAATATTTTCAATTCTCAACTAAAAGAGTTACACGCAACTACGACATTTTAAGAGAGACGAATAGCCTTCAACTAGAGCTTTTTCAACACCCAAATTGCAGACAGAGGTAGTAAGTCTCACATAAAAGTAAACAATGAATTCATAGCAAATTCTCGTGGAATAACAGACAAAAAAAACAAAGAAAGCAAAACGAATGAGACACTTATCAAGAAAAATCAAGCAATTCACAGCATCATTCGTGAAATAATTTCCGATATGACTGGCAATTGGCAAACAAACATTTTTGGCGTATGTTGAATTCTACACTGAAAGAAGATGAGCGGGAAATTTGCGTTTATACTTCCAAGCGAATCAATAATGCACCCAAAACGGCTGTGGATAATAAGAAACATTAGAGCAAGGGATGTAAATAGAAACAGGAAAATGCACGTTCTGGAGTATTTAACGAATTGAGGATCATTGAACGAAATTTTCAGCATTAAGGCAATCACAAATTCATCTGCATTGCCGGAGGTCGAAAGTTCCCAATCGATCGGATGAATACGAAGGCCTAAGAAAAGGCATGAGCAACTGCGTTTCTATGAGCAATTGTTCGAATACGCAACGCGTGAGCAAAGAACTTCCACCGCTTTAATCGGAAATCGAAATTCAGTAGAACATTATGGGACTAAAGAGAATTTTTTTTACGATAACGTTTCTAAGACATTTTGAATGCATCACAAGATTTTCTAGATATTAAACGTTTCTCATTATTGGTTTCTATTCTCGATTTCCTTGCGTATATAAAACGTATCTCCATGTCTTCTCTGAAGATAGATTGGCATTTATTTCCTTCTCCAAACCTTCCTGTTTTCTGTTAACAGTTTATAGCTCCTAAGATGCGTGAGCATTCATCTCATCCTTCATTCATTTAACAAATCATAATCTTTCTCTTCCTCTTATGCCTTCAACCATTACCTCTACGATACATTACCCAACCCGTTGGTCACGTGGTACATGAGACTGTTTATCCAACCGTGTCCCTGTAGCTAGATGCATATTTTAAGACTAAAGATTGACAAACGAAGGCGATTAATCGATACCGAATGGAAAATACCGTAAAAGGAATCACTGCATATTACAGCTAGTCCCTAAATTCGTGCAAGAGTCTTGTAATATTGCCGTGGCTGTGAATTTTAAGATAAATTCGTGCATTTTATCGAGTAAATGGTTCCAAAATCACCAAAAATTTGTATAATGGGGAATGATTTGACATTACACCGATTAACCTCTATTCTAGCAGTAACTTTATTAAATGAGTCATTCTTCGACAAGGATTTTAAGTGAAAGAAGTCGAAGATGGCAAATAATATCTAACCATAGAACGTTCTGTCACTGAGGACAAATCACTCACTCTTAATATCAAAATTAAAATTAAGGTAACCCTTCCCTTAAAACTTATCCTCTAATAACCCCCTAAATGGTGGTTTTCCAAAGATGAGAGCTTTTTAAAATCTAAAAAGTTCAACGAGTATTAAAAAGTAAAATACAGTAAAAAGCGATTCGAGAGCTGAGGTAATTTCTCACATGTGGTCTCACACTGGGAATCGAGCTCAGGACCGCTTTTAGAAAAGTCACACGCGTTACCGGACTTGACTCTTATAAGTGGAGTGGAGGAAAAGGATTCAAGAGCACTAAAATTAACAAAGCGTTTACTCAGAAGTTCCCAAATAATACCCTTTAGAAAGTTTCCCGAGTTGATATTAGCAAATTAAATGAAAAAAGGATGAATTTTGCGAAATATGACTAATTTCACGGCAAAAAAATAATAAATTATATAAATAAGCAGATGCAGATAAAAATCATAGTTAGCATTTGAACCACGATACTCGATCATATTAGTAAAATATCATTTGAATGTCGTAAAGAAAACTAAAACAAAAGGAAGTTCCCTGGAATTGAATACAGACATTCGAGTTTATGTGGATAAACACTCAATACAGAGTTACCTCAATCAGAAAGTTTCCACGAGAAATGACCGCCAAATTGAACATGCAGTTTATGCAGAAGGAAAACTCAGTGATCTCTAAATAGGACCTGTGTGCTCTGGAAAAGTAGTCTAAGAGTGAGTTTTCCCCCATAAATTCACGTCGATATAAAGAGAAAATTTCTCAAAGGCCGTTCTTACCGCAAAAATCTTCCCACGAAAGAATGCCTACTCCAGAGGAATGCATTCACAGCGAAGGAAGAGCAATATAGTAAATGCTTTTGAATATTAGATAGGATAGTAACGTACTTTGAAGTTCACGGAAGTAAATTCTAGACCCTTTCGCCATATTAAATTCCTAAAGCGCCATCTCGGATACCAATCTCTCTACCTTCGGAAATAAGTATTTCTTCCCATTCCTATCGTTTCTTCATATTTACCGTCGGTTTGAAATTTTAATGCTGGATTTCATTAAAAATGCATTCGATCTCAAAGGTTAAATGCTATTCACACCTTAATGCTGCATTAAATAGTAATTACTTTGAGTTCCTTTGCGTTGTAAAATATACAAGATTTTCACTCTTTCCATGAATAGCTAAAGCGATCTATTTACTCGATCCGATATTCATCGTAAGTTCTCTTTCATTGGTCTCTTCAGGAAACGAAAGATTATTAAACGGAACTGTAGTAAAACGTTTATTTTCCAGGAAAATTAAGGAATTAATACTTGGTAAACGTCACTCTAGCCAGAAATGTCAAGCTACAATCTCGAGTATCGGTATATAGGTATACATCATGGCATATTTTCATAAATGACTTTGACTTTCTGCTTATTTATCCTGGGTCAGATGAATCCAGGTGGCTCCCTCTTCCCCTGGCCCAGTGCTCCCTCTACATCAAGTTTGTCAAATATTCAAAATATTTTAATTATAGATAAATACATGACTATGATAAATAAATGACTGCACATACTCAATGCATTTTCTTTCACGTGGAGTGGGATGGTTTTAGCATGGCTCTGAAGTAGTAGTAGTATTGTTAAAAGTAAGTACTTCGACAGCTTAGGTCATTTCGTCTCAGGCTCCCACCGGAAATCGAACCCGGGAACGCTTTCACCGAAGTCGAACGCGTTGCCCACTTGGCTATCCGGGAGCCCTCATGACTCTGAACAGAAATATAAAGATACATAATTCCATACTTCATAAATGTTGCTGTAAAAGTCTTCCATGATTATGGGGATCAGTTACTGAAATCATTTGTTGACCATGTCATTAATAGTGGTAAAATGACAATTCTTTCTTACATTCCGATACAGCGGATTCTAAAAAATACTACACTCAACATTTTCAACTTCGTTTCATAATTAACAAATCTATTATTAACCAAAGTGACCTCGAGATTAAATTCATTTCCAGACCGGGAGAAACCATACTCTTAGCAACAACAGCAAAATAATACATACGAATCCTTTAAAAGTAATCAGGTTTCTATCTTTTACTAGTATGCTTGGAGTCGATGGAGTTCTTTCTACTTCTCAAGAAAACTCTTTGCAAATCATTAAAACAACAGTAAATCTTTCAAAATGGAAATATAAGTACTAATTTCTGAAATAAGAAATAAGATAACGATCGATAACAAAGTGGAGTACGATTTTCAGATAATTAAAAGAAAAATTGAAACCAAGACCCGAGATTCAACGCAAAATTATCAACTGCAAGTTGCATACTTTATATCCTACATTGTGACTTTCACTTTCCCCAAATTTTTTTGTACAGGTTAAAGTTTTTATTTGCCCTTTTCAATACGGTTATACTATCTAATTATCACCGTCACCAGTGTGTTCAAAAACCTGCTTTGAAGTCTAAGATCACCTTCGTCTGTAACCTCTCGCACGACATTCCGCAAATACCGCAAAAAAATTCGCTAAGAATCTGCTACTTCGACGAACATACCAGCACCATTAAATTTGCTCAAAAAGCTTTCCAGATCTTCTTTTCTCCGGCTGTGTACAGGCTTTCGACCGATTCCATAGCCCATAACAGCTCAATCAAATCGATTTCACCTACGCGCCATCCATACTTAACTGCAGCCCATAGAATCTCACATTCCACTCGCAATAAAAACCCTTTCGAGAAACGATCGTCCCGTGTTATTCCCATCACACACCCATGTCCCTTTAAATCGTTCGACCTTCTGTAAACCTTGATATGACACCAGATGAATGAACTCCTCCCATGCCTCATACACGCATGTCTCTCATACATATGTATCCCATTCAACAAACGGGCGAAATGCCCCCTATTTCCCTCTATTTTTTTATCCTTTGACGTTCGCTGGAAAAAATACATAGCGCGAGCTAGAAAAAATTACATGGTCATCCATACACGCGCGACCCAACGACGCCGTGGCCTCATGAATTTCTCATTCCCCGCACGCATCATCATGCATATCCATCTATTAAAGGGAGCTTTCCATCGCGAAGTTGAGAATTCTTGCAGGGGTGGGGACGAAAAGAGGAGATGTGCTTTTTTATGCGTGTTCCGCCCGAACCATGTTAGACGTGTCTCCCACTCTCCCTCGAGACTCGTACTGTAGTATTTCCCGGAGCGCGACGGAGAAGTCTTATTTTTGTGCGTCAAGGCATATCTTGGCCTTTTAACATCCGCAGATAACTCCGCAAACTTGGATCATTCCGGTCACACGGGACCTGTACGTTTAGAAACGGCAAAATGAGGAATGGGGAACGGACAATTCTTACTGAAGAGAACTTGAAGGTTGATATACGCATCATTCAACTTAATCCGAATGTAAAGAGAGAAAAATGAATCCGCCATCTTTTTTGGTCCACGCTACACAGTATGAGAATAGCTGATGGCTAATGTTAAACTGCGAGGATAGCTTCTTTTAAGACTGTATTTTAGTAAAGTCTTATTGAAAGTAGCGAGGGTTTAGATGAGACCCTTTCATTAAACAGAAGCCCCCTTGAGCGAAAGTCAATTAGGACGATTTCGTTTCACTGACAACCATTCCCTGATATCTATTTCTGAGCGATTTATAAATTAATATTTAAATAGTATGAATTAAACTCTAGCTAACCAGTCTTTAGCGTAATTTGCTTAAATACTAGACGCCAAATAGTTTTTAAACAGTATGAATATTTTAAATAACTCTAATAATTTATTATATTAATAACTAAACAAGCAGTCACTGTCTTTCCTGATTTTTATCAATTAACACTCAGATTTGTCCGTTGATTTGAAAAAAGTCTTCCACACAAAAAGAGAATGCAGCATCTATCACCTTTTCTAGTTCCAAAAGGTTAGACAACGTAGGATAGTCAAAAATTCTAAAATTTATCCTGAACCCATTGTATATAAGGAAAAAACACAAACAAAGCTTTTGGTATAACCAAACGGCTCATAAAAATTCTCGGTCAAGTCGGCAAACCAAGTGCCGATTACTCGAGATACAGCCGGTATAGCTTATGGTTGAGGAATAATCCTTGGCGATGATCGACTTTAACGTCTGCAAGCACCGACTACACCCGAATAAAATCGAATAGAGCACGGTTGTAACGTAATAGAACTTAAATCGTTCAAAAAAGTTTTGACAGTACAATTATTCAAAAATGTTATCAAACATAATTAACTCTTGCAATGGGGGAAAATTCCCTAAAACATTCATGAGGGCTCCGACATCTTTTTGTTATGAAAATGAATCTGAAATTGCTTTTATGGGGGAGACGATAACAGTTCTACTAATAATCTGTTTACTTTGCTCGAGAAGGCCTCAAAACTGTGATTTTTTATGAATTCTTCACCTTTCGTGAGGTTCCAATACCTGCCAGGGCCACACATTCAGAAACATTTCCAAATAAAATTTATCTGAAATGTGATTAATTCATTTTACATTCAATTCGTTATATAAATGGCTGATATCTTTTTGACGAGCGATTACTGAGCACGAGGGAAGTTTTCATTTATCCTTTTCGATTATTTTCTGATAGAAAACATGAAAAACATCGTAAATGAGTTTACAGAAATTTGGCTACAAAAAATCTGTGCCCTTACATCATAAAGGCATTTTAGCAAATACCAAAAAATTTCTCCTCACATATTTCTATAAAATGAATGAAGATTTGCGGAAATGTTTGCCTCTTGTCTTCATAAAACTTAAAGCTGAAACTTAATAAGTTTGATGGATTGCAAGAGCCATAAAATAATTCCTCTCTCCGAAGTGTTTTTCCTCCATAAATTCAGGCCAAGGCATCTATTTTCCATTAGAATCCATTCAATTAAATTCTATTAAATATTTTTTTTACAAAAATAAAGTACGTAAACTTTTTCTTCGTTTATCTCTTCTTACTGATTATTTCTCGCAGTTATCAGAAAATACATTTATTCTTTAATTTCCATTCACCTTAAGAAAGAATTGTTCGCGAAATGCCAGCATAAGTGGATTATCTACACCGAAAAATTAACGTCCAGTTTGATGTGACATTTCGTGCTAAACTTTCCTTCCATAAAAAACCGGAAAGTTAATTGCGCGTATTCATTCTTTGATACATCCAAAGCTCATGGAGATAAATGACGCAACAAAATAACTTAGCCAAGCCAAAAACGCCGTCATTAGCGGGCTAATCTAGCGGATATTCGACCGTAAGAACTCTGAGCATTCTCATGCAGTAACACCTCGAAAACAATTATTTCCGACTCTGAAACTCATCCAAATTTTAACCACGGGCCGCAGAAATGACCACCAAGATGGAACCGCTCGTCCGGAACAGCATATCCTGCCACGTTAATGTCTTTTCAACGATTTAAACATTTCGCCTTAATGTGTAGACATTAAAGATGAGTCATTTGAGTGAAAGAGAGGATGGAATATGAGGGAAGATGAGGGTTAGAGAGGCACATGATGGCGGAAAAGGTGCTCAGGATGAAGCCATTTTAAGCTGGATAAAGCTGTTGAGAGGAACAGATGAAGTATTAACCCTTCGGCGTTAATGCACCCGTGGTTTTCGCTATCGTGTTACCCTTTTCCACGCTTTCCTAAACCTTCGTTACCCCTCTAACGGTACATTAGTTCCGAAACTATCCCTGCCGTTTCATTGCGAGATACTAAAGTGTTTATCTGAATGTATTTTTTCCGTCTGTTTCCATATCCCTAGCAACAGTTTCTCCATACCATACATTTTTAGTTTGGCAAAGAATGAATGCCTGAGTATAAGATTTACTGAAACAATTATTTCACAGCGGTAAGTTTAGGTTTCCCAATAAATGATACAGAATGAACTGCTACACGTACATTATTCTTTGACCGGAGATAATGGTCAATTCTGAAATCTCATTACCCTTCCCAGAATGTGCGATAAGATAATAAAAGAAAGCTATATTTTCCAAAGTCAGAAAGGCAAGATATAGTTACAAACTACGAGAGATTAGTTGTAAATAGAGACTGAGAAAGATATTTTCCAAATTCCACACAAGAGAAAGCAACTGTTTGGCAAAAACATTTCTGATTGTGATCATTTAACTATTTCCACCTAAATAAGTCAAATTTTCGAGATAACTACAACATTTTCAAAATTAAAAGTTCGTCAATCCAAAAACAGCTTTATGAAAGTTCGCATAAATTTAGCGATAACCATAATATTTTTATGGTAAACTTGAGCATAAGGAAACTCTCAAAATACTGCTTCATTACCCATTGGCAAGGAATTCAACTAAAGCCTAAAGTCATATTGATATCAAACCCTGATTCATTAACGGTTGAACATCATGCTTAATGAATGTTTTCAGAACTTTTGAAACTCCACGCTTTGAGTAATATTCTTCCCCACATACCATATCATGATATGATATTTCTAGCGTGTTCACTTTTCTCTATGATTTTGAGGTTTAAAAACAATCCGTAAGCCGTATGTCCGAAGATGTAACAAGTGTTTGGGGAACGAACGAGAGGTTCCGGATTACCGATTTTTGGTATTACCCAATTACTCAGTGCATAAATAAGACTCATTTTCAGCTAGCAAAGATGACGCAAATACATTCACTTCGGTGACCTTGCCTCTCCATATAATAGTAATTGTTTCCCTCCTTATAACTAATGTTTCCCCCGTTTATTGTTCAACGGCTTTTGTTCAAGCCTTTACTCCAGGACACTTACTTGGAACAATCCCTCTCGACGTTCTAATTATCTCTACACCTTTTATATGGTTCAAATGACCTTTCATTATGCCACCTCAATACACAATAAAATTGTTCAACCATAAGCACACCGTTGCTGAAATTACTTTTCATAGAAAGAACGAATATCAAAAGATGAGGACAATTTTTTATCACAGATACATATTCCACTCCTTACTTCCAATATTTTTCTATATTTCCGAAACTTTCGCTAGCAAATCTACTTCCCATTTCTTCCATATTCCGCCGAACCCTACCTTTCCCCGCGTGCCATCCTCTGACATCCCTAACTCATTCAACACAGGCTTCCCTTTCGCACCCTACGCATACCTTTCGAATTTCGCTTAGCCCCTGCGGAAGCGGAGGACTCATGAACGTCCCCCGACGAAGCACAGAAATGAGATCAATGTGACAGGAAAGAACGATGGGAAAAGAGATGACACGGAGAGATAAGGAAAAGGAAAAGTGAAAAAGGGAGGATGACGAACGCCAGTAACTACTAAGATGAAATGAAACGAAAAAAGGTAAAGGCTAGAAGAGGAGGAAAGAATTCGAAATATAAATTTCCCAAGAATGGGATTGGGTGAAACACATCGAGATGAAGAATAGATGGAGAAAAAGCAGATACAGATGATAAGGGAAAGGGTAAAGGGAAAAAAAATGAAGATCGGGAGAAGACGAATGTCGAGGGAAATAAGGGATTAAGCAAAAAGCGGTGAATGGACCATATGAAGGGAACAGAGAGGGGGACAAAAACGGGTAAGGATGGGACAAAGAATGGATGATTCGGAAGATAAGAAAAGGCAAATAAGAATTTGGTGCCCCACTAGTAAATATGTGCAGCGATAGAACGCAATTTCTCAAGTGGATGAACAAGAAACTACAGCGTTATAAAATATCGTTGTTCCAATGAATAAAATAATATGAAGGCCACGATATTAAAAATAGTATCATATGGAAACTATCACTCCTTTTCCGTTGACGTTTAAATAAGGGGGCGCGTGATTTTTTCTTTCACACGAAGACGTTTAATCGCAATCATGATAAATCGAAAAATCCGAACTCGTGGATATGATCGCACAAATTTCATACGCATCGATTGGTTTCATTCATAATACCACTGAACTGTTATCCGAGTAAATAATATTCGTACACCAGAGTGGTTCCGTCACGAAAGGAAGGTTTTTTCAACTACCCAAAGCTCAAATTACGTGACGCTTTAGTGGATTACTTTCAAAAGAAAACTGGCATTAGTTATTTGATTATGCACTAGTCACTTTTTCCGTAAAATGTATCATTGTGCCATATTTGAGCAAAACTTTGAAACATTTAATACACTGGACGCATTATTCATTACTCTCATACTTATTAACAGCACTAAATTATTGTTAAGCACTAATTATGCCAATAAAGTTCCAAAATTAACGTCCGAACACACAACATAAATTTAAGCACAATTACAAACGCATTCCAACAAAATTAACGTAGTTTTTTACTTTTTCATTCAACTGACAAAAAAAGCAAAACAATTTCGTAAAATGATTGAGAAGATTTTTACTGAGTAAATAATATAATTAATTAAGGAACGTTTCACTAATTTGGATTTTATCTTAAATTGATACATTTATTTAACACGTAAATATATAGAATTAGCTATAAGCAATCCAAACTAAACTGTATCCTATTTACGATTAATTAATTTCCACACACGAGCAAATAAGTAGAATTAACTAGTACGAGTCCACAGTTAACTGTGGATCTGTAAGAGTTAGTTGATTTATTTTTACGTACGTGAAAATAAATTTATCCAAATGAACTAAACTGGTTTTAGGGATGCATTACCTTCAAATTCACTCAAAAACATATCTGACATAGAATCAACTTACTCCTGCCCGTTTACGTTGCGCCCGAATAATACCACTAAGAAGTTCAGAAACGTCATTACAGGTTTTTATAAAATTTTTAACAAAGAAGTAGCCCGCTGAAAATGGTAAAAACAAGCATCGAAACGCGATAAAATAAAAGCAGGACCCATACGCAAGCGAAACTGGAATGCGCCCTAGAATCGTGGATGCGCCGTTCCATTGATGAATAACGGAGTACTGAAACAAAATCTCTGAACTCCATTCCAAAACGTAACGTTTAACAACTGTCAAAACAAAAGAGGTTTGAAGGGAGACGGTAGGGATTTGATAAAATAATAAAGAGGGAATTTTTGCCGCATTTGTGCCTAACGCCGGCACCGCGACAGCTGACGTCTAATGTGAAGGACAAGCCACGGATAACGAGGAGATATGAATGGTTATCATAGGACCGAAGCCGTCAATTTCTCACGGAAGAGTTCCATAACCGCCTGCGCCTTATTCGTCGGTGGTGATAGGCGGAGGTTGGAGAAGAGAGGAAACCGAGTGACAAGATGCTGGAGGAAGAGTGATCGGAAGGGAAAAATAAATGAAGATAAGGGGGAAAGAGGCCGGAAAACGGGAAGAATCACGGGAAAGGATGCGATGGGAAGCCGAAATTGATTGGACGGGGAGAATGGACCATGCATACGAACGACAAAGATGGATATATCTCCGCTGAGGATGATTAACAACAAAGATGAAAACTGTTCCCCGGCACGGCCCCATATTTTCAAGCTGCACGTAACACAAAAATAATAGCTAAAAACATTGATTCCTAAGGCAACTAATTCTATACATGTAAATCATTTACCATATAGTCACCCATAAATCATACTCTCTACAAGATATTACGCTATTAGAGAGGTTTTCAATTTGTTATACCCTTTACGTGCCCAAAATCTTCACATTGTTTATCTAATACGTTTTATCCCCACATGGAAAAAATAATCATAACAACTGATTTAATCAACCACGTGAAGCGGTAGCTCAAATATGAAAACAAAAAACTTATATAGCTCTGATAAAAGTAATAATGTCTTCTAATGATAAAAAACTGCTCGAACTCACCATTGAATCTTGAATATGCTCTGTGATTTAAAAATTTGTTATTCCATATGTATTAATTACTTCATTCTATATAATATTACTAAAGAATGTTAATTTTTAATTGATAGAAGCGAAAAAGAAGTTTGAAAACGAAAAGTTTTCAAAAAAAACGGAATTATTGATACACTCTCAGTCTCTCTCTTGCTTTTATGACGACATACAATAGAGATATATTTACTGCCAGCTACTTGAAGAAATAAGCCATTTTGTTATCAATGAAGGATACATATCCAGTTAATGATGAATTTCTAAATCTTCTTTAAACAAACTAGGAAAAAGGTAAGGGCACGATAAGTCGTGCATCTAGGAAAATTCCCAAGGAGAAACGGACATGAAAAAAGTCTGACGGAACCGGGACTCGAACCCGGGTCTCCCCCGAGTTCTGGTGGAATAGCTCAAATGATAGAGCAACCGACCGGCAATTGGGAGACCCGGGTTCGAGTCCCGGTTCCGTCAGACTTTTTTCATGTCCGTTTCTCCTTGGGAATCTTCTTTAAACAAGTTGACAATTACAACAATCTACTGCAGCTTTCAGCGATTCAAATAAAGTAGTTTCATCAGTGCCACAGGTTTTGCCTATAAATATTTTGCAGGACGAAACGTACTTTGAAAATTTGATCAACTTTAGGAAACGGTACGAAAAATTTGATACACTAAAACGATACCTTATAAATGGATTTCAGTATCTATAGTCTTCTTTGTAAGAATATACTTAAATTTACTGCCTTTGGCCTCAAGATAATACTAATACGTTGAGAATAGTCGTCAATTTTAATAAATAACGTTCGTGGAAAACTTAACACTCACTTTTGAATGTTATCATGGGTAATAACATCTATAGGATCCAAAAATGTATGGTGAAGTAGTTAATAAATCGAATTTCCATTTGAAGAATAATTTACAACAATACCTTGTCGGGTCTCGGGAAACGTTCCTTCTCCGTCCAATTCATCGCATTTGCAGAAGAATTAATTCAGACAATACTCGGCACAAAACTTTGCCATAAAAGGCAACAAAATAGGCTTCACGCTCTCGGGAATATCCAGTGGCATAAAAGACACCAGACAGGCGCAAAGAGAACGTAAAATACCCCAACCTTTTATGACCATACAACCGTGGAAGTCGTAATATTTCATTCTGCCGCCACTTCATACTCCCTCTCACTTAGAAGATTATAAAACCTAACTCGATAAATGTTTATTAAAATACGTTTCCTTCCTTCGCTGCGCAAGGAGACCGCCTGAAACGAAAAAGCAGTGGATTCGGAAGCGAAAAATCATTTATCTTACAGAGGAATTCCCTTTCAAATTTTTGAAATACATATATATCTTCGGGACATCAAGAAGCAGACGAGCATTTTCCCGCTTATTCAGCATGCAAGTATCGCCATATTCGGGGCAAAACAAAACGCCCGTGGGTTATTACGAAAAGAATGCATTAAATACGTTCGGAGTGTCCTCAATTAGTAGCCACTCTTCAGAATACAGTAATCGTTGACAAATATGGAGTTTTGATCTCGCGGAATTAATTCGCCAATTTTTCGCTGACCTATTTATTCCCGTATTTTCGGCACATTGGGGCGATTAATTAAAAATACAAACGCCGCGCCATTATACGGCGCAAATAAAGGTTCTCATTTCCTGCCGGTCGAAATAAATTGCCCATTCAAGAGTACGCAAGCCTAGGGCAGGAAGCAATCGGGATTTTTTAACCTCTGATATATAGCTAGCAGGGAAATGAAAAGCTGTCAGAGAAGAATTTCGCGGGATAAGAACCGTCGGGCGGATATGGCTGCAAACTTTTTTGTTTTGACTCTCCGATCAAAACGACAGCCATATCCTTTTTAAACATGAACAGTCGCATATGGGACGAGATACTAACTGAAGTACCTTCGACAAAAACTTTGACAATTCCCAGAAAATGAAGATAAACCGTAAAATAGGGCATAAACCGGGGGAGATAAGAAGTGAGGTCCACATTCTGCAATGGCGTGAAAGATATACATCAGATGGTTGACAAAGTTTTGAATCAGCAGTTCCCCTATCCACATCCCGGAGTTGTCAGGGAGATACAGCAAAAACACTAAAGGATGCCTTCTTAAAATTAGAAATGAAGAAGAAAACCGCTTAACGGTTTCGATATTGCTGAAATTACTAGTAAAAAACACATCTTACGGGGGCAGTATTTGACAACCGGAATGTGAAATGTGGATTGCAACCAAAAAAAGAGCAAGAATTTTAAAAGCGTTGATTATCATAAATACTAACTGTAAGGCTTGTAAAAAAACCATGATTTTTTCACCAATTAATAGGAAAACATAAAACATCACGGAATTGGAAAATATGCTGTGAAAACAGGATATTAACTGAGCTTACATTTACAAAAGAAACCCGACGTTTATTACTTATTTGATTGCATTTCCGAATATAACATAGAGAGTTAAATCAATTTCCGGGTGTTTCAATTAATGAAATTTACATAATTAACATTAACAGCCGATGAATTTTTGTTACAAATTAATCGCAGTAAAAACTACAGAAATATAAACCGTAGAAAGTCATTTGAGTGAAAGAGAGGATGGAATATGAGGGAAGATGAGGGTTAGAGAGGCACATGATGGCGGAAAAGGTGCTCAGGATGAAGCCATTTTAAGCTGGATAAAGCTGTTGAGAGGAACAGATGAAGTATTAACCCTTCGGCGTTAATGCACCCGTGGTTTTCGCTATCGTGTTACCCTTTTCCACGCTTTCCTAAACCTTCGTTACCCCTCTANAATAAAAAAATCAGTGGAAAATTACTAAGTCTCTCAACTTATTAGTGTATTTTTAACTTTATAAAATAATGTGAAGCAGAAATCATTTTAATACAATGGAAAAATAATTCCTATTCCCCATCTGAAATTGAAGTTCTAACGAGGTTCGCACGAAAAAATAAGCATTTATATAGAAACTACAGCAATAAATTAATACCTAGTGGTTCGTAACAGTTGTGCGACCGACATAATTTACGTCTCTTGACCATCTCAAAGTATACCTGAAACTACACAAGTCAGTGAATGTAAATGTGAATAAGAGCTGCCTAAATGTCCAGAACGCGTGAAACCGTAGATCATTCTGCCGGTATATAACCATTCAGACTATCCTAGAAAGCAGTCTAGAGCTTCATCACAAACAGCACATTCATTTAATGGCGGTCATTTTGGGCGGGAAAGGGTAATTGATGCCCTACAACATTACGAGTGTTGGCCATCAAAAAGTCGCCATTACAAACTTTTCGGGAGTTATACGACATATCTCAAGTTCAGCTTTACTAGTTAAGTTTTTATTATAGTTTCTCCAACGGCAAAAATGCACGTCATCAAACGCGAGTTGGTCCACATTTTACGATGCTTCCGAAATCGATAAAAAATATTGCATGAATAGAAAATAAAAAAGAAAAGGAAAACAAATTGAGTTTATATCGATGCCACACATTTCTATAAAGTACGATACCGTTCACAATGATCACAATGCCTAAAATGTCCCCTACCTTAAGCTTCTCTAACTGTTTTCGAAAGCAAATTGGTTAACCACAAATAAGCTGCCTGTGTTCCATACACCTCCCAGGAGACAATGACTGTAGCGCTTAATGCAGTAAAGGTTTCCAAATGTATAATAAGTTTCTGCTGAAGCTGTAATTAACAGTATGGATATTTTTTATACTTTCGGTCATTTGTTCCCATGAAAAGGCATGCTTTCTGCGTAAGCTTTGAGCCTAACCGTGTAGTGAACTGGTTGAGAATCACTGATCTACCTTAAACCATTGGTGCAATAGCGCCATACCGATTCAGATCACACTTGACTGTGGCTCACACAAAACAGTAAGAATGAAGGTTGCACAAATATTTCGTCTACATCTCACAGTATCACCTATTCGTTCCAGCTTAAAAATGGCGTAGTTATTGCGTAAATACGTAAGGAAGTAATTAGGACGCATCCTTTACCATAATGTACTCCATAAAATGAAAAATAACCTTTCAAGCCCAATGTTTATTGTCTAAAAAGTTTAGTTTGATACCGTTTTATGTCTAAAAACTTTACTTTGAGACGGTGGTAAAGCTGAAATGTTCCCGCATCGTATGGAAAGCTTAGCAATACCTATTGCATAGCAATATCTATTACATAGCAATATCTTCTACATATAATAAAAACATGGCATACGCAATGAATACAATACAGACAACCAAATACTCCACGAGTATACCTACCATGTCATATGCATGAATCTTACGTCACTTTTTAGGTTGATCAACAAATGACCGAGGATGGTAGCAAACAGCAGACTAACACCGAGTAACTTGCGTAAGTCCTACTTCTGATATACAGGATCCAAGTACGCATACATCCAACAGGAAAAGATTACCGGCTGCTACAAAAAGGTTGCGTCTACGATCAGCGGCGAAAGATGGGAACGGAAGGAAGCCAAAATATCACCAACCGAAGGACTCACGCGTGAATGCATAAAATATGACCTTGCGCTGCTTTCCACGCATCCCAGGATGGGGAGAGTGGGAGGACACGACGTGTTGGTATTGAGAGGCTCTTTCGCTATGAAGGAGAAGCAGATTAAAGAGAGAAAGGATGATTGTCGCTCACAAAGGGAAAGGTAGAAAGAGAGGAACAAAAAGAGGGAGAGAGAGGGAAGTGACAGAGTTAAGGAGGGTTATATGGCATATCGCTTGATAGATGACTCTGCCAATCACCCTGACAAGTTTGAATTTATGGTTGAAATCTCCCCCTGCGCGGTTATAAACTGCTACCGCAGGGAGGGAGGGATGAGATCGAAGGTTTGGGAAGTGGGAGTGGTGGGCTACGGCGGGCAATTTATCGAATATCTGAATGGTGAAACAAAAAGATTGATCGCTTAGGAGGAATAGGATGAGATAAGGGATGACTTTGAGGAGTATATTCTCTATAAAAAAAGGGAGAGGATGGGACGAAAAATTTTTCTTCCCCGCGTCGAATCACCGTCTAGGGACGAGGAAGAATTGCTGGCGTTTAGCGAAAAGGAAAATGGAGTCAAAGCGCGGAGTAATAAGCTCTCCCATTGAAGGCAGCGCTCCCTGGTGAATGGCGGATGAGAAATAATAAGCCATTACGCGATTTAACGTCGAGATAACGGCGTTCGGGGGGATGTGTGTTGAGATTAAAGAAATCGTCCCAGAATTATTAATCGATATTCTGAGAGACTAATACCCCTGGGAAAAGGATCGGCGCTTAAAGTGACAAGGTAAAATCACTCTTGACGTCGGAGAAGGACCACTACGCCGACACAAAGACCAATTTGTCACCGCCATTAAATATTCCTTTCCATCTTTAAAGAAACTAAGGATCGAAAAAATGAAAAGTTGGAAAAGTCAAATTATCATAAAAATGCTCAGAAGAAATAATAAGAGGTGAAATACTAGGAGTCCATAGAGAACTAATTAGAGGAAACATATCAGCAGACATCCCTTTCAAACAGAGCACCCAAGAGAATTACCGTCGTCCAATTCGGCCTCCGCCTCATGAAATGTTGTCAGAAATGCATGCTGAACCCAACCATAAGTCCCTTCTACTCTTTGAATTGGTAAACTACCTCTGTTTCTATTTACTGGGCTGTTTCCATCACTGTTTTCGAAGCCTATACAATTTACACAAACTTTCCTGAAAATGCAAAGTGATTCTATCAAGAATGAGGTTTCATAAAGTATTCTTCTATGTAACAGGAGGCTAATGCGTCCTAATACTCCCTACACGCCATTTCCATTATGTTGATAACAAATCCCGCCCTTTATATCATCATATGTTTTACCTTTGTATCCCCCTCCGTCATTTCCCTTACATCCCTGCTTCAATTTCTCTCCTTAGCAATCCATCCTCTCTCAATATTTAACCCATCTATCTTCTCTCTCTCTGTATTATTTCTTCGAATAAAAAGTTATAAGATTAACGCCTGAATAATGCAATCCCCTCGTGCGTATTTGAGGCAATTGGATTGCTTGTATGAAGTATGCATTTGAGCCAAGTGGATTGCTGTATAAAGTATGCATTTGAGGCTAGTGGATTGTTTGTATAAAGTTATAAGGTCAGCAATTTCACCTTCGGCTATTTTTAAAACGTTGAAGCAAACAAAATAAGTTCCGTTCATAAAGTTTTCTTTTTTTCTCCCGTTATATGTCAAAGTTCTATGGCCACAAAGATGCAGATACCTCCGCTCTCATAGCTCACGTTCTTAAGTCAACATAAATAATACGGAAAGTTCTTTCCACGCAAAACAATTCTGGATCTAAAGTAATATTTTTCTCACGTTAGAAATCTGGGATGAAATAAAAGTACTTTCATGTATAATAAATTTGTTGATCCACATAATGCTTGATTACCGAATGCTGATTTACACAACTCTACATCAGTCTCTCAAACTAATTTTTTTTACAAGACTCTTGAAATTGCAATGAAAAGTTGCGGAACTATAAGTAGTTATTTTGTTTAAAAGTTGAAGGTTAAAACGTGAATATAAGAAATAAAATAAACAGGATTGTGTTTAAAGTTGTTCATTAAATATTAATGGGTATTTTACTTCAGAAAAGGGTCCTGTTTATAGTTTCCTTTCAGAAGAATTTCTAGTTTGCTCTTGATCTTCTCACGGAACCTTTGTTTACGGTTCACGGAACCCTAGGGTTTCCTGGGACATGATTTGGAGAAAGCTGCTCAACATCTTTGAGTGGGAGAAAAGGAGCAAAAACTACGGAAATTCGTTAAAAACGAACAAACGAGAAATAATAGATTTCAAAGTTCATTTAAATTGCAATTTGAATCGAGATTTTTAAAAAGCGTAAGACCCAGTTTCGTTCGAATGGTAATTAAACTTTGGAAAGTATTCACCCAAGAATATAACGCTTCCCGTTGATGAAGTTCCTCGCATAAATTATGCACAAGGAAATAAAGCGAAGTAAAAGTTAATTCGTCTCACTCTTTCCCTCTCTTTGACATTCCGTGAGAGTGTGAAACGAAAATAAGATAATGCCGACTAGTAGTAGTAGTAGTAGTATTATTAGAAGTTTATTTAGAAAATTATTCTAATAATTACAATTTTTATAAAGAAAAATTCAATAAGACAACAATATTATAAATTCACAGATATAGCAAAC